>PVKM010010274.1:0-35219 GCA_004027735.1 Carollia perspicillata
GGTGGGCGGGCATTTTCTTAATCTCCACCTCGGGAGAGTATCATAGTAATGAGGGGAGGGAGGGTGGGTAATACCTCTTCTTTTTTTTTTAATTACTCCGAGGACGGCTGCTGAAGAGACGCAGTGGTCCCATTCCCTTTTGGGGGCCTGGAAGGGGTCGGGTTGGCCCGCCATGTTGGTGAAGGCAAAGGAAGGCTAGTGGAGCTTTAGCACTGACGGATCTGCTGGTTTAGGTCCGCCATATTAATAAAGAGAAAGGGAAGGTTGACCCCTGTCCTCCGACAGACACACACACCCCTTCTTTCCACCCCGCTTCCACGACTCAGCTCGGTGGGCCTTTCCCCTGCCACCCTTGCCCAATCTGCCCGCAGGAAGTATAGCAGCGCCTCAAACACGGGTTTACGGCACCGCCGAATGTGGGGGAAAGTGAAATGCCGACCAATTGCGCCGCGGCGGGCTGTGCTACTACCTACAACAAGCACATTAACATCAGCTTCCACAGGTAACCTGGGCAGGGAGTGGGGGATGAGAAGGAAACGCGAGCTGTTAGTTTGAGTATTGCTTGTGTAAAAGGAACAGGAGAATTCTGCTCCTTCTAATAACTTCAGTACCTACGTGGTAGCAGCTAAGCACTCTGTTTTCCCTTTGTGTGCTTCTCAAATCTATCCAATTTTTCTCTCCATTCAGGGAATATTTACTTTATAAAAGAAATTCAAATTCTGCACGGTGATTACTCCTTGTGAAAGTGACAGGAGATACCTTAATTTTCTTCTGTTTTACTTCTATGTATTAGACCGATCTTTACATTAATGACCCAATAAGAAATCTTCCTGTTCATGTCGGCAATCACTTTAAAAGACCACTGTGTTACCGTAAAATCAGGTAATTCTTACCAGCTAAATTGGCAGGGAACTCTGCGAAGGAATTTACTCATCATTGATAATAATCATGGAATTAGGCAATGTTAGTGAAAGTACAAAAGATAAGCCTTCTGTTCTTACTAGAACAGTAGTAAGAAGAACCTCGGTGTTTTTTGTTTTTGTTTTTGTTTTTGTTCGTTTGCTGGAAGAGCAATAAAAATTCTTTAGTTCTTTCAAATCAGAACTCTGGAAAGCACTTTGAACACTACATGAAATACAGTAAGTAAATGTTTACCTTCTCTGTAAGTGCTTGCCATGTAGCTGAAGAAAAGCAGCATTAAAAAAGTTAAGTGCAGACAGTTTTGATTTTATATTAACTCACAACTTAATCCAGTCTTGGAATGTAGAAAATTATATCCTTGACTTTCCTCTACCTCATGATAACTAAATGTACATCCTTATTAAAGATTGCCACTTAAAACAAGATGTTTGTGATGTTTCTGTTTCCAGCTGCTTCATGCAAGTGTAGTGCTTTATTCATTCATCCATCGAATGTGTACCAAGCTCTTATTTGCCTGACATCATGCTAGGGATCAAGAAAATTCTTATTATATTTCTGGAGTTTAGGGTGTAATGAGAAAGATAGACAAACACAATTACAGTTAAGTGCCTCAGAAAAGGCATTCAGGGAAACCTGACTCAGCCTTGTAAAGTCAAAGAACACTTCTCAAAGGATGTAAAATTTCAAATGAGACCAAATAGTGACACAGGTTTGGTTCTATGTGCACCTTTAAAGATTTTCTATTTTATCCAATTAGTACTTGAGAAGCCAGGGAAAGTTTTAAGAGAATGCTATGATTAAATGTGTATATTAAAAAAAGTCCTCTGGCAGAAGTGTCCGAGAATAGTGTTATTGAAAGTGCTGGTCAAGCATCATCAGGAGATAAATTTTATGAGAAAGAAACTTATTAAAGAATGTTCATTTACCTACTATTTCTTTCACAGGAAAATTCTGCTACAGTGTCAACAGAACTACACAATGTTCTTTGCTGGCACAGCCAGCACTAGAATAGAAAAGGTGATTGTTGACAGAAAAAACAGGAGCCAGACATAAAACAAGGGAGAGTCCACCCAGTGGTCTAGACCAGAGTGGTACAGAACAGTACAGATGGAAACAAGTAGGGAAAGATGCGGACAGATCTGAGAAATATTTGAGGAGAAACTACTATATTTGATCATTTCATTGGGAATATGAGGGAAAGGGAGTAGTCAGGACACCAATAATAATGTTTAAGAGATGCACAGTTTGCCCTGGCTGGTGTAGCTCAGTGAATTGAGCGCAGGCCTGCAAACCGAGGGGTTGCTGGTTTGATTCCCAGTCAGGGCATATGCCTGGGTTGCAGGTCAGGTTCCCAGTGGGGGATGCATGGGAGGCAACCACACATTAATGTTTCTCCCTCTCTTTTTCCCTCACTTCACTTCTCTCTCAAAATAAATAAGATATTTTTAAAAAACATTAAAAAAAGAGATGCACAGTGGTGCAGTAGCATGTATACTTCCTTTCCATATTTGACCATTTGCCACCAATAAAATTAACATTTTCATGTGTAATGCAAAAATTTAGGTTATAAAGTAATATGATGGTAAAAATACATTTCTATTTTATAATTACAAATAGTATTAACTATTCTTGTAAGACATTAGTAGACTTCAGTATTCCCATGTACAACTTACGTTGCCTAAAGAAATATCTCCATTTTTCTTTCTTTTTAAAAATATTTTTAAAGATTTCTATTTAATAATTTTTATGGAGAGAGGGAGAGAAACTTTCAATCTATTCCCTCGCACTTGCCCCCATCTGGGGACCTGGCTCACACCCCAAGCATGCCCTGACTAGGAATCGAACCGGCAACCCTTTGGTTCTCAGGCTGGTGCTCGAGCCACACTAGGCAGGGCTTCTTTTTCTTATCTGTTATTCAGCCCAGTGCAGACTAGTTCTTGCCGATAATCTGAAACTGCTCTTGCTAACATGAGTTGTCACTCCCACATTCCTTTTTCATGGCAAATCATCATTTCCTCAAAATACTCTCTACTTTTGAATTGACACTAATTTTGTGGCCTACCTCCTCTACTGTAAGCCCCTCTATACCTGACCTAGGTCTTCCCTCTTTTATTAAAAAAGATTTCAAACTGTTCCTCTGGTCTTAGGTAACATTTACTTGTTGATGCCTCCCAAATCAATTATCTCCAGTTCAAATCTCTAATGAGTTTCAGACCTATAGGCCAAGTGTCTCAGTATTTCCCTGGTCTCCCTTCAGTTCCTTTTTCAGTAAATGAAAACATCTACCCAGAAACTGGGAGGTCATCCTTCCTTGACTTCTCACCATTCCCTCTTGATAGGATTATTACAACAGCCTCTAAACTGGTTCACTGCTTCCATTCATGTATTCCTAACCTCTCTCCTGTAATCAGTGATGTGTTGCTAAATGTTGAACAACAAAATCTCCAGGGAAAGGCCTGACTCATATTTGCTGGAATCCTATGATATAAATACACCTACTAGCTGGTTCCAGCTACTGACATCACTGATCATAAAGTTGGGAGAAACTGTGCAGTATCACACTGTAGATATAGCATTTATACTGTACAGCTATACAAATAGTTTTAAGAATATAAATACTACTAAAGTGATTAGGAAGTATTGGGGTTTTTAATATTTATTATCTTTGTTTTTAATTTATTGCAAATTTACATTATTTAATTTTTAATAATGGTTGTATTTAACAGCCAATTAAAACATTTTCTGTTAACCATGTGCTCTCTAAGTTAAGCCTTGTAACGGCTTACCAATTCCATTTTGGAAAAAGTTCAAAATTATTCTTTAACTTAGAAGGCTCTCTGGCATCATTTCATGTCATAACACTTCACTATTCCCACCCTAATTCCCCTAGCTAATTCCTACTATCAATGCCTCCTGACTAGATTGGCTCTTCGAGTTTTATGTTCCTTTGACTTTGTACTTAGCCTTTTGTAACACTCACGACACTTATAATTAATTTTATAATAATAGCATTTATTTAGTATTTACCATATACTGTGCACTGGGCTAAGCATTTAGCCCATTGTCTCATTCAGTCTCTAGAACCACACTACATAGCATTATAGATGGTATTTTTATATAATAGATGATAAAACTAAGGCCTAAAAGGGTCACATAATTTGCCTAAAGTCACCTAGTTATTACGTGAAGGAACCAGAATTGACACTTTGGTTGGACTCCAGAGACAGTATTCTCTGTCACTCTTTTCTACTGCATCAAGGTGTTCAAATCTCTATCTTTTTCATTATAGTATTCCCTTAATAAGAAGGTAGATACCATAAAAGTAGTTCAGTTTTGTTTACCACTGTGTGTTCAGTGCTTGGGACAGTGCCTAGGACAGTGCTTGGAATATAAGAGGCATTCAGCCATTTATTAAAGACCCAAAGAAAATAGCATTGTTTAAAATAGTGATTTTTTTTTTGAAATATCTGTTTCTGAAAGCCTGGTCCTATTATGGTGTAGACAAATATATTAATCTGTTACTACTGTGTTATTTTTTAAATATTTATAGGATGATTTATTACTACTTGAATTCAAGTATGGGCTATATCTACCAGCCTTTGAACATGCTAAGAGAAATCCAAAAAACACATACGAAACATGATTATGTTTGATGCTGTGTAAAAGCATTATCCAAAATCAAATATAAAATTGTTGGTAATTATATTTAAACACAGATTTTAAAACCTTGGCCAAGTGAATTTCAATTTGAAGCATTAGTTTCATAAGGAGCTAAGAAAACGTTAAATATCTCAACACAGAAGAAGGAATACCAGAATCTATTCAGGCTTTGATAAAATTTAACCTGTATATAAATTGATTTGTCTTAACCATGTATATCAGGAGCAGATCTATGCAATGTAAAGTTATTCCTGCTTGTAAGGTTCTATGTAAAGATTATTTAATAATGCTAAACTAACCCCATTAGTTCATTTATTCATTTATTCACTCAGACAAGTTCATTGAATACTTAACAGGATTAAGTAGTGAAAAAAAGTTCCTTACCAGGAGAAAACAGTGGTGGAGATAGATCTAGTGATGGAGCTAGAAAGGCAAGCAATTAGAATACAATGTTGTTAGCTCCAGATCACATAGGAACTTCTAACCTAGTCTTCTGATCATGAAAAACTTCTTTAGGAAGATGGGATTCCTAATTAAGTCTTAAAAGAGGAAAATAAACTTTGGTCAAGTGAAGGTTCAATTTGAGACACTGGTTTCATAATTAGGGAGCTAGTTTTAAAAGCTAAGAAAAGGTTAAATATCTGAAAGGCATTCTTCATATTTCTGAAGAGTCTTATACAAATGATAATCCCATGATAGTACTTAATTTGTTCTGAGTCTTTATTAAATGCTCAACAGGAAGAAATTCATAAGAACAAGCTAGGGTTTATAAACTAAAGCTTGATTTTTCAGCTTAGGACACAGGAAATATTTCCAAACCATTTGGAACAGAGACCTTTGAAATGAGAGTACATTTTATTAAAAAGTGAGGGGTAAGCAGAACAGATAAATTCTTTTTTTTTATTTTTAAAAGATTTTGTTTATTTATTTTTTAGAGAGAAGGGAAGGGAGGGAGAAAGAGAGGGAGAGAAACATCAATGTGTGGTTGCTTCTCACTTGGCTCCCACTGGGGACCTGGCCTGCAACCCAGACAAGTGCCTGGGAATCAAACCAGAAACCGTCTGGTTCACAGGCTTGCGTTCAATCCACTGAGCCACACAAGCCAAGCCAGAATAGAGAAATTCTTGATCAGAGGTTTCAAATGAAATAGAAAGCATGAAATACGATTACATATATGAAAACATGGACTGTAGTGTCATACAAATATTACTATCTTCAGATCAGGGTATGTTTGGGGTTGAGGGGATAGGGACAGGAGATTGGAGTGTAGTAACCAGTAAATGCAGGTTTTCATCTCTCTGTGCTCCTCCCTGCTGGTAATTTCAGCAAACTTCAGGTATCTGATATAGCCAAAGTGAAGCTTCATTTGGGCCTTCAGAGCCACATGGTCTTCCAACATGAATGGTTCTTTTTTAATTCTCCCCAGTTCATAATTAATACTTAAGGTAGTCAAACTAAAGAAAAGTTGAGCTCAAAGTTGTTACATGTGAATGTTGATACTTATGTTTCCAAGTTGGTCAACACAGAAACCACTAATTTTTTTAGACAGTTCCTTGTATTTTTCTCTTCCTTAACTGGATACATATTAGTATATTTTATATTTGAAGTAAAAGTGAAAGGAAAAACATTTCTGCTGAGCTTAGCAGCAGCGTTTTATTTTACTTTTTGTAATAGTTATGATTTCTACTATACAACATAGTTTAAAGGTTCATTTTTTAAATATATGTGCTGTTTAACTACATGAAAATAATACAGTGAGTTACTAATTTATTTATTGTCTCTTTTTAATTAAGCAAATTTTTGTTGAGTCCTTACTGTTTGCAAGGCACTGTTCTGTTAAAGGTAAATAGATGAATAGATACAGATTCCTGTCCTCAGGAAACTATAATCTCTTTTTATTTCAGTAGAAATTTATTGAAATGGAAAAATTACTAAACATTGTGGTAAGTGTCATAATGAAGGAACACAGAGGAAGGAATACCAGAATCTATTCAGGCTTCCCTTAATAAAATTTAATCTGTAGATAAATTGATTTGTCTTAACCATGTATATCAGCAGCAGATCTATGCATTGTTATGCCTGCTTATAAAGTTCTATGTAAGCTTTTTTAAAATTGATTTTAGAAAAAAAGAGAGAGAAACATAATTTGTTGTTCCACTTATATATGCATTCATTGGTTGATTCTTGTATGTGCCCAGACCAGGGATCAAACCCACAACCTTGGCGTGTGGGGCGACACTGGAACCAACTGAGCCACCCGGCCCTGGCCTAGATCAGTTTAGTCTTGTGTATTTTTACTGCCCACGTTGAAGACTAGAATAAAAAGAAAATCCCTTTTCAAAGCCCTGAAAACTAAAACCATTCAAGTTTTTTATTATTTTTTTACAACTTATAAAAATTAGCATGAATTGGTTCCTGTTCCAGTGTTCTGAATTTTGGGAATTTAAATTAATCATGTATGAATTGAAGGCACTTTAAATCATCATGACTTAAAATTTGTCTTAACCATTTAGGTGCAAACAGAAGTGTCATAGTTGCAATTTGAGTTGCCTTTTTTTCTTTTTTTAAGGTTTCCTTTGGATCCTAAAAGAAGAAAAGAATGGGTTCGCCTAACCAGGCGTAAAAATTTTGTGCCAGGAAAACACACTTTTCTTTGTTCAAAGCACTTTGAAGCCTCCTGTTTTGACCTAACAGGACAAACTCGACGACTTAAAATGGATGCTGTTCCAACCATTTTTGATTTTTGTACCCATATAAAGTCTATGGTAGGTAATGTTGCTTTTTTTTTGTAACGCCATTTTTAGAATCTGTTCTTCTTTGTTTATAAAATGGAACAACTCAGAATATAATGAAATTAATATATGATACTGCCTCAAAGAAGTTGCAAAATTTCCTCTTGTGCAGTAAAGGCACAGGCTAGAATTAGAACTCAGGTCTCCTGACTCCAATATTTTTCCTCTGGCCCAAACTATTTTCCTAAACTGGAATTTTACATTACTACCAATTAATAATTCATAAAAACTGAACCATTTGTAAAGCTGAGGAATGAGTAATGAAACATGTAGTATTACTCAGCTCTGATTTTAAGCTGACATACAAAATGTGTGCTAAGTTCTTAAAGAGCACTACACCCAAAGAATACCAGAGCCATACTAAAGAATATGAGAGAGAAGCATAACAGAAAACTTCATAGAACTCAGGCATTTTTGCTGGGCTTCACCTTGGATTTTGGAAATTAGGAGAGGGTTCTTGACATAACAGAACAAAAACTGATAGGTTGAGGGGTAAATGGAAAATAATCAAGTGTTACCAAGTGATATATCAAAGGGAGAAAAGAATTAAGGTTTAGAATGAATGAATTAAAACAGTATTTTATGTAGTTAAGGTAGATCTGATCAGAGAGGATAAAGCTAATTGATAAAAATAGGGTCACCGAGAAATAAAAAGCGGTAGTCTGAAAAAATAGTCTAACTTTGAAAAGGAGGACAGGCAACTTTCTCTGAGAAAGGAAAAACTGCTGCTTTTCCTGAGTTATTTATGATAGATAAATTTGTAAGTGTACATGAACTAATATCTGAATAGGAGGGGAGATTGTGGTAAACCAGTTATCACAGATATTAGAAAAGCTCCAGAAGCAAAAACTTTGCCTTTTTCACTTCCGCATTCTCAGCAACTCAAATACTGCCTGGTACATAGTACACACTCAAATATTTATTGAATTTGAAGTATTCCTTTTAACATTTTGATCACATACTCATTCAACGAATATTTACTAAACTTTACGTTATGTCAGAATGTAAGTCAGATGGTGAAGATATAAAGATCAAAAAATAATCCCTACCAACTCCCTTAAACAGAGGGAATACCAATTACAGATTTTGTGAGGGCAGGAACCATATTCATCTAATTTGTTCATTATTGTGTCCCCAAATATTCATAAGTAAATTCCTGTGTGTTTCAATAATGTTTGTTGAATGAACAAAGGATACAAAGTTATGAGGTTACAATACAATCTGGGAACTACAAATGATTTAGTATTGCTGGAGTATAAATCAAGATCATGAATGGCACAATGGGGTGAAATCCTAAGTGGTATAATATGCCATGTAAAGATTTCTTTTTCTTTAGATAATGAGGAGGCAAAGAGGAATTCAGCCAATATAGAAACATCAAATCTGGTAGAAAAATTATTCTGTGGTAGAATATGAATTAGTGAGAATCAAAATGAGGTAGAAATCAATAAAGAAATTTTAAACATTCAAGCTAGATAAGTTAAAGGCCTGATATGGGCAGTAAGTTACAATAAGGATGCTGGAGAGAAGATGATTCATGATAGAGATATTTAGGATATAAAATTAATAGGACTTGAAGACAAATTGAATGAAAGTGATAAAAGATGGTTCTCAAGTTTCTGATTTGGGCAAAAATTTCTGCCCACATTTTAAATCCTTGAATAGAAGCTGTAACTGAACTGATTAAGGAAATCTATTAGGAGCATGGTACTTGGAAATATATTTTTATCAAGTAGTCCCCAGGTCTGAAATATTAATCAATTGAGAAAAGAGTATTTACCTGGAAAGGAGATTAAATCAGTATCACAGAGAAGCCAAAGGTCTAAATACATTATATTGCCCTTAGAAAATTGCAAAGGATATTTAAAGTCTCCATAGAATCATATTCAGTAATTTGGAAGAGATCTTGGAAGTCCATTGTCTATTTCCAGACCAGTGTTCATATCTCTCTGTAGTGCAGGGGTGTCAGACTCATTTCACCTGGGGCCACATCAGCCTTGAGGTTGCCTTCAAAGGGCCAAATGTAATTTTAGGACTGTATAAATGTAACTGCTCCTTAACAGTTAAGCGAGAGCTTTGAGCTGCTACCTGTGCTGTAGGGAAGACAAAAAGAAATGGGTGGCTGGAGTTAATTCAGCCAGTTGAGAAACTTGAGTCCATGGTTATATAGATGTTTTCTAACTTTTAAAATCAGTTTTTATTTGTTTACATTTGTTTTATTTTATTTTTTATGCTATTAACAGTTGTCCCAGTTTTTCCCCCTTTGCTCCCCTCCACCTAGACCCCTCCCCTCAGGCAAAACCCACACCATTGTCCATGTCTGTGGGTCATGCCTATATGTTCTTTAGCTAATCTCTTCTCCTTTTAAAAAGAGCAGTTTATATACTGTTACACAAGCCTGGGCAAAATTTATTTATTTATGGTATTCCATAACTTATGTTCAAACCTCTAATTCTATTTGGCCCAGAAACTGAAGTCACGGAATCTTTTGAAGAAAAGTAACAGCTGTATTCCAACAGGACCATCTAATTTAAAATCAAACATTAATAGTCAACAAGTGCTACTTGAACACAGTTATGCCTTTAGGAATCCTATGGAGGCAAAAAAGAGGATAATTAAACTGGAAAAGGAAATAGCAAATTTAAGAAGGAAAATGAAAACTTGCCTGCAAAAAGAACGCAGAGCAACTCGAAGATGGATCAAAGCCACATGCTTGGTGAAGAATCTAGAAGCAAGTAACATATTACCTAAGGGCACATCCGAACACTTTTTGCCAACTGCCTTAAGCAGTCTTCCTTTGGAGGATTTCAAGATTCTTGAACAAGAACAACAAGATAAAACATTAACAATTCTCTAAATCTAAAGTAGATCAAGAGTACTTTTAGTTAAGATGAGACTTCAAAGATCTTGAAGCCCATCCTTTATCCTATTCAAAGGTAAAGATATTTAAGAAAATTATGCCAAAATTGGGTACTTAATAAAGTTTTACTTGAAATAATGTTATTAGTGTATAACTTACGGAAACTTGATTACAAAAAAATGAAAACTTTATGAAACTTATTTGAAAAAGCATAGAAGTGCCTTACATGAGAATTACATACTTAAAAATTTTGTTAGGACATTTTTCAAGGTGTGCTGTGTTTTTGTCTTTTTAAACAACTTTTAAAGAACAGTCTATGACAAGTAATGTGTTTAACTTATATTAGAAAAAAATGTTTCTGTGTACCAAAGTTGGAATATTACATTCTAAATAAGACACTAAGTAGGAGTTAACCAACATTAAGTATGACTTTAACACTGCTGGGTTTTGTATTAGTTAAATTATTATTGGTACTACGATTTGGAAACTTTGTAGAGAAATAGCATGAGGTACAGGACAAGTTCTTTTATTTCAACTTTCTGTATCTTTTTAACAGTGAAAGTGAGCTAATCATGACCTCCCTTATAAGAGTATTATCTTTTAAAATGGATTGTAAAATATTTTGAAAATATTTTTTAATGTGAAGTACCCTTGAGTCATCCAAGGTAGTAAGCCCTCAAGTACCTCAGACTAGTAAAAACTGGTAGCTGATTATATTCACCTTCTAAGAAAATATGTTGTGAAATAATGCAGAGGTTGGGATCTAGTTTTTACCTTAATTAAACAAAAAGATAACTGTATACTGCTCTTTTACTTATAATAAAAACAATACATTTTTAGTTTCAAAATTGATACATTAATAAGCAAATATGCTATCAAGGTCCATGTTAGGAAATTCCCTCTGCTTTCATGTATATCAATACTAAACCTTTTAAGCTTTTTTCCCTTTAAACGTCCAGTAGAATTTAATCATGCAACAGTACTTACCGTGTTATATCTTTACAACTTATAACTTAAAATGGAATCAATTTACCATACATATCAGCTTGCTTTTTATCTCCTTTCTTAGTGAGAGCCAAATAGGATGACTGTACTGCATAAGGAAAATAAAATGTAGTTCTCTACAAAAATGCGTGTCTGTGAATAAAGCTATGCAAAGTGCTAATTGTTTCACAAAATAGAATATCAGAACTATTATTATAGTTGACACTTGAACAATTAAAGAGTTTGCCTTACTTCACCAGATAAATGTTTAATAAGAACACTTTCCTTCAAAGAGCTTTGATCAAATCACGGAAAATTTATTGGTGTATAATGTTATTCAATCCTGATTCAAGCTTCCTGACACCAACATATGAAAGTAACATACACCTAATCATAAATTGCATAAGTCTTTCCTATAAGGTAAATGCTACCTGATGATAAAAATAATTTTTTGTCAATTCTTTAGATTGCTGTTTTCCTAGGATCCTAGCATCGGTCTTTTTACGTTAATAGCACCTTCTTTTAATAAAGAATGCCTCCCAAGCAACTAGATTTCACAAAGGCAAAGGTAGGAAAAGTCTGTTTTAGCTATCATAAGGCACTTACAACAAATATTTATGAAAATCCTTTTCTGTATACAGGGTGGGGCAAAAGTAGGCTTACAGTTGTGAGTACATGAAACAATTCTTGTATTATTATTTATTAATTGTATTATTTTCCATGTGAACAATTGTAAACCTACTTTTGCCCCACCCTGTATTGTAAACCTTGTTAGTCATTTTTATCGTAAATATTAGATGTAGCTCCTTGGAATTGTCATTACGTTTTTTTCTAATACAGTTTCAAATGTCTTTGTATTAATACATAGCCTTAATTATCAGCAAACACTTACTGACCGTATCTACTTTATACCAGTAAGTTAGGCAAATAATCATTTAAACATAACCTATGTTTTCCAAATACAGACTATCATGTGGTTCACCACTCCTCCCCAATATAAAATAAAACTAACATAGGCTGATTCCCATCTATAATATCTTGGTATCTGAATATAACATTTTAAAAATCACAAAAATGAACATTATGAAAATAAGCTTTTGACAAAGTTACTTAATCTTCATTATTTTTTAAAGATTTTTTTTAATTTATTTTTAGAAAGGGAAATGGAGGGAGAAAGAGAGAGAGAGAAACATCAACGTGTGGTAGCCTTTCACATGGCCCCCACTAGGGACCTGGCCTGCAACCCAGGCATGTGCCCTGACTGGGAACCTGTGACCCTTTGGTTTGCAGCCCACGCTCAATCCACTGAGGTACGCTCAGCCAGGGCTTAATCTTCATTATTATTTGAGACCATTGAATAAACTACTGCTCAGTGATTTTTAAGTAAAAATTTTTTGGTTTTTTTCTTCTATGTCATTTTCATGTTACTGTCCTGATAATATGTTCCAAACTCTCCCTGCATCAAATTCTTTCATTAACAAACATCTGTCTACCTTAAAAATAGTCTCATTCATAGAAAATATGAATTTTAAAATTCCGTTTTTAGTTTGTTGATAAACTACTTATCACTTTGACCATACACTATAAAACTATCAAAATTATAATAGCTCTTTTGTCCTCTACTGGACACAACACATATCTTCTATTCATTCATTCTATGTCTACTAGGCACTAACTTCTACAAAGAACCAGCCAAAGGCTAGTTACTTGATACAAAGATGAATTAGACTCAATTTTTTACCTTTAAGTTATTCAAAGTCTCCTGAGAGAAAAAATATTTTTCACACAATATGATAAATGCTGTAAATTATTTTGAATTGGAATTTAGTGAGAACATAAACTTAAGACCTTTTTATAATGAAATACTTTTCTTTTGAAATAAAGATTTCTTATGACAACCAAAGGAAATAAAAGGACACTGATGTTCACCTGAATTATATAGTGTTTTCTTTTAATAAGTTGTAAGACATTTTCCTCTTTGAAGTGAACACTGAACAAATGTGTTGTTAATGGTGTCTTTGTTAACAGAAAAAACATAATTAAATAAAATAGTGCATCAAAGCCAAGTACTGGAGTTTATTTGACACTTGATATTTTTACAAAATAACAAACCCTACTAACTCAGATCTTTAAAAGTATTTTAGCTCTGAGTCTTGAAGTTAACAGAGCACTGTAGCACCCATTAGTTTTCATACTTGTTCTTTACAAATATTCTGTGTGGCAGGTGATATCTCAAATGTACAGCTGAAGAAATCTGTGTTGATGTAGCTTATTCATTCAGACATTTACTGTGTGCAAACTGGCACAAGGGGTTAGAATGCTAGTTTATCTAGGAAGTTCTAGGTGGAACATTGATCTTCAGCCTCCAAATCTATCCTGCCTACCACATTATAAGCCTCTGTTAAATACATAAGTTATGTTATTAAAACAGGACAAGTCATGTGTCCCGAACAACTAAAATAAAAAGTTTTTTATATACAGTAAAGATAGTCTATAAAGTCATTGTTAATCTTTTATAGGTAGACTATAATGTTGGTATTCTATCTCATTTCTCAGTGTTAGAATACGGGTAAATTTTAATTTTGGAATAATTTTGGAAGAACATACTGTTCTTATATAGAAAATGATTCAACTTAATGCCAGAATGTGGGGTTCTTTGGTATTTAGGAAGTTGGAAATTTTCTAAAAATAATGGTTTTATAATGTGTATTAAACAGTGGCATACTATATTCACAAAAATGTATTCTGAGTATGTTGATATTAAAGATTTTTTTCCAAGGACATTACTATCATGTCTATTATTTCAAAAAATGTACATGAACATTTCTGTGGAAGTCCTTCCCCTAAATTACACCCCCACCAAGATACTTCTGTAGAAGTTCTCCGTAAATTGAAGCAAGCTGTTAATAAAACAAAGATATGTAAAGCCTGAAAGAGGAATTCTCAATATTATTTTTGCTGCTCAGCTTGTATCTAAACATCCATTATAGTTTATTTGTACTGTTTTAAATACTGGTTATGCAATCAAAACCAGATATAAGAAGGGCTATAAAAATTTTGTTTACCCTGACAATTTCATGTTAACAAAAAATATTTATTTGTAGATATGATTATCAAAGCATTATCTTAAAAAAAGAAACCAAGTTGTGATTTTTCTTAAATTTTTTCTGATTTTTAAAATATTGTTTAATGCTTTAATTCAAAACATTATTTTAACATTCACTAAGAGACACTGAGCAAACCAGGTTGAACCAGACAGACAAGATCCTTTGTCCTCTAGGCTACTGGGGGGGAAAAAATACCCCGTGTACTCCTGCTCTCACAGTTCCATACCCTCTTCCTAATGCCCTTTTAGAATGAACCGACTAATTCAACTTAATCAGCTTCAGTTTACTGCCTAGGCTTTTAGTTTGTGCTCAAAACTTTTAAAAAATCTTTGCTTAATGTCAAGGAAGCAGATACGTGCCTAGCTCTTAGATTAATTTTCAGTTTAATTGTTTATATAATATTTCAAACTTACCTCTAACTCTTTCCATTCTCTTGAACTTTGTATTTTCATACTGTTCTTAATCACCAAACCTTTATAGATTGCCTTTCCCTTAGCCTGGTAACAAATGCCTTGTCACCTTTCAAGACTTAGGTCTGACACTCCCTCTCTGTGAAACCTCCAACACAGTGATTTTAACCTTTTTTATCTCATGGTACACCTAAACTAATGACTAAAATACTGCAGCACACCAAAAAACATATTTTCGGCCCATGTGACCAAAAAAGAAAAAAAAATAGGTATAATTTCGATTCATTCACACCAGATGACTGTTGGGTTAGCCATTGTACTTTTTTTATTTGATAGTCTAAGGGAAAAACAGTCAGTGCCCCTGACTAAATAAGTATTGCATGTTTTTAAAAAAATTGCAGCACACTGGTTGAAAGTCACTGTTTTAACATACCAAGGTGACATAAGTCCTTTACCCCTTGTGTCTTGTTTTATACATAACTTGGATAAAGTCATACTACTATAATGTAATTGTCTACATACATATTTTCATCTGCTGTGTTCCTTCAAGGAAGTGTATATAGATATCTTTTTATTTGGGGGTCTGACATGTATATGTGGCCTGTCCAGAAGGTATCCAATCATGTAATACGGAAAATAGAGACACATACTGAATAAAATATAAGATACAAGAAACATTGTACATAGGACAATGACGAGTCAGTTCCCTATCAAAGTAGGCACCATGGAAGTTCACACAGTTCTCCCAATTGCCATCAGCTACCCCGTCATATTTTCCTGAATCTCATCAACAGTCTGAAATCTTCCCTTTCAAAGGTGATTTTAGTTTTAGGAAAAAAGTCACAGGGCAACAAATCTGGGTTATAGGGAGGCTGAGTCACCTGGATGATTTGCTGTTTTGCCAAAAATGCTGCAAGAGATGTGGTGCGTGAGCTGGTGGCATTGTCATGATGAAGCTGCCAATCACCAGTTCCCCATAGCAGTGGCCTTCTGTGTCACCCCAACAGTTTCCACAGAGAAATGTTCAACCTTAACACAAAATTTGATGGAGATTTGTTGATCTACTTGCTCAGTCATTTTGAATGGGACAGTCACGCAGTACACATGCTCACCCAATGGCATCACTGCCCCCACTGACTAGTACAGTGAAGCCATCATAGTTCACGCATGTGCATTCCAGTCCACTTTCCTCAGCTGCCAGGAAACATCGATGTCACACAAACCATTCTCTCCTTATATTAACAATGGCTGTACTTTTTCCAGACAAACCTTGTATATTAGGCATTCAAATATTAGATTTCAGAAAACCTAAACCACTCCTCTGGCTTAGCTTCAAAGGGATTGTACATGTAATCTACTTTCCTGACATCGGCTTTTTGCCATTGGGTGATTTTTATAACTGGTGTTAAGTACCAAATGTCTATCCAGAAAATTCCAAACTTATTTATGCCAAAGAATAAACAAATAGGTATTTATATTGTGACATTTAAAGGTTATTAATGCAACAATGAACTTGCAGTCTATTACTCTTACTATAGAAATTCTCAAACTCATGTTTTCTGAGAGGAACATGCTCATTTCTTTAGAGTGTCATCCTGATACACCAAGGTTGTAGGTTTGAAACCCTGTCAAGATACATTTAAGGAGCAACCAGTGAATGTATAAATAAGTGGAAAAACTAATTGATGTCTCTCTCTCTCTAAATCAATAAATAAAAAGTTTTAAAAAGATTTAAAATAATAAATCAATAAATAAAAGTTTTTTAAAGATTTAAACAAAGATGTTCAAGTTTCTTAACTTCTCAGAGCCTTTAACAATGCATTTCACAATCCTATGAATATAAAAAAATTATCAACCTTAAATTTGATCAGAGGTGTTGGGTGGGGAGTAGGGGTATAGGGTAGCATACCTATTAATATCTCAAGGTATATAATAATTTAAGAAATGCTTAACCAGAAATCATCTGTTGCTAGAAAATAGCTTTTAAAGAAATAGAAAAAGACTTTGTTGAAATTTTTAAGGCAAAGTCTATAAAAATTATCAAACTGTTAAATGTTTTTTTAACAGAATAGTATATCTTAACTACATTAATTCTTCCAAGTTGTTTCAGTCTTAAGCTAAGAAACTCATTTACAGAGGACAACAGCAATAATTGGACACAAGAAAAATACAAGTTAAATATTTATTTGAAGGGTCAGTGACTGGCACTATTATTTATTATTTAGGCAATGAGAGCCAGACAGTTATGAGAAAATCATTCCTGACATCCAGGAACTAGCCTGACAGTGTGTTAGGAGAGGCCTGACACAGCTAGCTCGTGATTTTCTGTTGGACATAAACATTTCCAAACCCCAACATCAGACAATGTTACCTTGTGATTGTGATAAAATGAGTCAAGGTGGGAAGCAAGATTGGTTTATAATTTTGTCTAAGAGACAAAAACAAGGTCAATATGCTAAGACATTAATAAAATTGTTTGGTATCACTGATATTGGCCAGTCAGCTTTCTGAGGTAATCCAATTATTTATGCTGAACAGACTAAAAGAGTGGGCACAAAATTAATTTCTACATGAGGACTATACTATGCATGTAGTCTAGTAAGAGTAGGCATGTACCATTTAGTCCTACTGGATAGACTTGATTCTTAATGAACTATGTAGTGAATTAGATTTCTCATCAAAGGAAAGAGTGTTAAGTTGTCCTGGCACATATGTTTAAATTTAAAATAGTTTGAGTTTTTAGAAGTACTTTTAGTGGGTTAAAACACACTTGGGTTCTATGTCTGAAACTAACTACCCTCGTCTTACAATTGTTAGGACTTAACTGAAACAGTTATTGAACAAAATGTAACTATCAATTATTTATTGTTAATCCAGGCAAACAAACTTTATTTAAAATGTGAAATGAGCCCCGAGAGTCGGACTGCTACCGGTAATGACGCTCTGCTTTCCAAATGAATTGACTGAATGCACACTTCAAAATGATAGATGTGGGTACAGATGTCCACACTGAAAGTAGTGTCATGACAATAATTTGCGAGCTCAACAGCAGAATCTATGTCTAGCTTTATCTTTACATCTCTAGCAGCCAGCAGTGCCCAGCACATTATAGGTATAAACGTTGTTTTATACCTATAAAATTCCGTTTTTATAACACGATATATACTCCCTCTCCCGCAATCCGTAATATGTCAAGAACTCCCTGTAGATGAAACAGTATTTGAATATTTTGCTTGAAATGGACTTACTGGGTCTAAAATCACCTGCATTCTTTTATTCTATTACTACCCAGGTGGTGGTTTCACTTTTCAGCGTTTACAAGTGTCCACAAAAGCAAGGACCTAACGTCGTAGACAACTCCAGTAGTCTGAGGAGCACGACTAACCCTCCAAAGACGAGCCGCCACCGTCCCTCCGTAGGTTGGCCCCACTCGCCTGCCTTGGCGTAGCCCTTTAAACGCTCACGTGAGCGAGGCGGAGTCGGCGGACGGCCACTGCGCATGCACTCAGAAGCGGGGCAGACGGAGGTGGAGACGCTGTGGGGTTCGGCCGAGCTCCGGGACCCTTGATAGCGGTCGGCTGGATCTGAACGCAGGGTAGCGCAGGCGCCAGCCTAGACGTGACCGCTCTCGGTCGCGCGGCCTAGCTGCTGCTACGCGTCGGAGATCAGCTTTCGCGTTCCGCCAGTTCAGTCACCGTGGCGCGCAGGCGGGCGGCGGAACACGCCCTCTCTTGGCCTCGGATTGGCTGCTCCCGCTCTTCGTGCCTTCCGGCCCGCGCGTGCAGCGGTCGGAAAACCACGGTCTGGGGGCTTGCGCTCGGAGTGGACGGACTTTGCTTTAGCAGTTTGAACTCTCGTCTAGTGACAGTTTCCAGAAAGAGTTTGGGTTTACATTATTTTTTGGATCGATGGAAGATGTTGGCATTTATTGTCGCTTCCGCACAAGCGTTTTGTGGGCAACTTGAATGACTTTTTTTTTTTTTCTTTCGGAAATGCTATATATTTTCTCCCCCAGGTGCTCATATCCTTATTTTCCATGACAGATCTTGACGAAAGTATATGCAAAAAGTATATAAAGATGATAACTAATATAGTTATATTGAGCCTGATCATTTGCATTTCTTTAGCTTTCTGGATTATGTCTATGACTGCGAACACCTATTATGGTATGTATGAATGTCCTAAGCCCTTTTTTAATACACTAATCGGTAGAATTTATAACTGTACTGTTGTGAAATCAAAAACTCATATTCTCTGAATGGTTATGAATTGTGCCCACTTAACTTCTACAGCCTGTATGTAATTTACCAGAAAGTATAAACAGTGCCTTGAACGTTGTAAACTCTTTACTAAATGCTGCTTGTGAAAATATTGGTTATATACCTATTTCAAAGTATGTTTACGTTTTAAGTAATTATTACATGAATCTTGAGAAATAACTGAAGCATAGTTTTGTAGCGCTATTGCAGTGACGCTTTTAAATAAGAATATCTGTAACATAATTTATCAGTCTCATTTGTCCTGTAAAAATAAAAGATGATATAGTGCTTATAGTTGGAGATTTAGAGAATTTGTCTGCTGTTCAGTCACTTCAAAAGAACAGACTTCTTTTAAAATCTGAAGCCACTTTGCATATATAGGTACTCCAGCCTCAAATCTTTGAGGTTTTGAATCTGCTTTAGAGCATAAGTATGCCTTTACACAAACTTCCTTGGTTCACCTATAAAAACAAAACACTGTTAAGTTCAAGTGGAAAAGTGAAAAGTAGATTGAGAAAGTGAATTCGTAAAGGATTATATCATAAGTGATTGCCAGTTCAGACCTTAGTTCTTTTTCAGAGACACCTGAGTAATCAAACAGGTGTTCTTCAGGGTACGGAAGCTTTCAGAACTGTTCTTCCATCATGAGTCACAACAGGGGATGAGGGTTTAGGGAGGAGAGACAAGGGAAGGAGAAGATTTTCCTTAATGCCGATATTAACTAATAGAATAAAACAGGATTTGTACGTAAATTGAAGGTCCTCCTGGGGCCAGGCACCTGATGCCCATAAGTGAAGCTGTCCCAGGTCTTTGTATATATTAAATACAAGGGGATCGTTTTCCCATTAAACATTTGACCCTCTTTGTCTCTCATTTTCTTATTTTTGATAGAATCACGGGCACAAGCAATAGTTCACATTTTCCTTTATTGTAGACCCTCAGCCTTGGTGTTGAGTTGGTTGGGAACAGAGGGGACTTCAAATAAGAAAACAATGATCCCTCTGAAAGAGGCAGCCTCTCTTCACTTGTCAATTCTGCCACGTGGCCCAAGTTTCAGTTTTTAAAACAGAAGCCAAGAATCTGAATTTGTATATGAAATCTACTAATCCTTAAATATTAACTTAAATTATTCTTTGGGATTGTTTGTTTTATCTTAAATTGTTTAAAAATGCTATGCTAGCCAAACGAAACATCTGTGAGCTGGAGGGAATCTTTGGAAAAATCAGTTGCCAACTGTTGAATCCTGAGGTGTGTAACATGTGAGAATGTTACTTTAAAAAAAAATCTGTGAAAGGCAGAGAGAGGAATATTGGATGTTGTTATGAAAGAAATTTGTTCTATGCTATTCTTGACATTGAATACATGCCTCCTGTCCAAAAATAATTCATTTCAAATCTGCAAATATGTATGAAATACCCATGATTATAAATAATTGTAAATGGTTTTTAAAACTTGAACAGGACTTAGTTATTGCTAGTAGGACTGTTTCTCTGAAAGTATACAAGTCTCAATGTAACTATTTTACTTTGTGACTTTATCTCAGTTTCCTTATTTGTGACAGTATTTTAATCCAGAATGTAGTTGTCAGTATTTACAGCCAAGACTAACCTATGCAGGACTAACACAATTGATGTTCTACCTTTGTAATTTTTCAGGTAACTTGCAACCTGTTTCTCCTTGGCGTTGGTTGTTTTCTGTTGTTGTTCCTGTTTTCATTGCATTTAATGGCCTTAAAAAGAAAAGTCTAGATCACAGTGGGGCTTTAGGAGGTATGTTTTGCTTTTGAGTGTTTAACTGTATAATGTGCTTGCTTATATAATTTAGACTTATGTTTTCTAAATTCTGATTATATGAGACTATAAATCATAGTTATATATTTTGGACAATGATAAAGTTATGCATTGCTGAGCATTCCTATTCTGTCAAATTTTCAAATAGTAACATACCCTTTTAGTGTAATGTACAAATTTAACTTTGTAATTTGTATCAAGTAAATTAATAGACTAGACTTTTGAGGACCTTGATTACTCTGCTCCTTTAGTTGGATTAAATTATCTGCTAGCAGAAACATTGGAGCACTCTTCCTAGGTATAATATAAAAGAGCCATTGGAAAAAATAGCTAACAGATGTATTGATATTTTTATACGAATTTTATCTTAACCATATAATCAGTAAGTATTAGGAATTGTTATCTTTTATTTATTTTGTAAATGTTATATTGTACACACTGTGTGTTAGGCACTGCTGTTAGCACTTTGGAAGTATTAACTCATTTATAACAAATAATTTAAACAATCTCTGCTTAAATATAGTAACAGAGATATGCTTTGCTAAAAATATCCTCTCTCAGGTAGCAGCTGCCTTGCCTCAATTTTTATTATTCTTGTAATTTATGCAAGAAGGGTTAAGTCCTTTTGGAAATTCTGTCTTCTTTGGCTTCCATGTTGTTTTTTAACCTGCCTCTTATTTTTCTGATCTCCACTTTTGTTTTCTGCTACCATTTTCTTTTCTGCTTTCTAGCCCTTGGGCCTCTATTCATTGCCTGCCTAGCTTGATTTAGAATTAGGAGATAAGTATTTGAATCCTAACACTGCCATCTGCTGCCTCTTTGAACTGTGCTGCATCGCTTAAATCCTCAGAGCCTCACTGTTCTTTATCTTTTGTGAAGTAGGTCCTATGGGCTCATTGGTAAGGATCCAACAGGATAATATGTGGGACAACACATCTTTTTAAACTATAAAGTGTTATGTAAACACTCACTGTTAGTAGTTTATTATCTACTTTCAACGGTATTATAAAGTCTCCGAAGACAGAGTGTATCTTGTACTCTTGGGTCCCATGCTTCTTTGAGTAGTGTTACACACATAATAGGTGCTTAGGAAACACATGTAGCTGACTTTAAAACCTCTGTTCTTTTCCTAATTATTTCAGTCTGTGGAATGTTGGTATCTTTTTTCGTTTGTAAGCTCTTTTTCCCCTTAAGAACAAAAAACTATAAAGCTGATTTAAAGTATAATATAGTACTCGGGAATACTGCCATAGAGTATGACTGTAAGTCAGTTAAACTTCCAGTGTTGTGATTTCCCCATCTGCAAAATAGAAGGGGTCAGTAGTGCTTTTAGCATTGACTTACCATGAAGAGATGAAGAGTCATCCATACAAAATGATTAGCGTAGTACCTAGCATGCACAATAAGTATTCTACAAATGTAAGTTATTACTTTTTTTTTCACTGCTACTATTCATAATCTTAGGAATTTTACTAAGGTTTGTCATATTATGCCTTTAGCATGGTTAGGATTGAGACGAGTTTCAGAACATCACAGGATCTGGGTATTTGGAGTCCTCACTGATACAGGAACACATAGCTCGGTGTTGATGGAAGAGGGAAGGGAAGGGGTTGAGTCAGTGCTTCAGGTAGACACTGAAGCGGAGGGCTCTGGCCTCCCTGAGAGCGTATCTCCAGACTAAGTAGTGAATCATATGAGAGGACATGTGGGAAAGTGCTTGTAAACTCTTGTACAAAGCACTGTGCAGGCAGTTTGCTCCAGAGAAATACTTGTGTTTCTTTGGACATGTCAGTGTAGACAGTTTGTCATCAGGCTTTTGATTCGACAAGTTTAAATTTAATTTCATTTGCCAAGACTATTAGGCTTAGTGATTTACCCTTCTTTGATCCAGTCATTCAACAAATATTTAGTGAGGGTCGCCTGCAAGCCAGGCACTGTTCTGGGTAGTTACCATTTCGCAGTGAACAAAATGGATAAAAATTCCACTGTGAAATTACATTTCTAGTCAGGGGAGACAGATGATAAATAAGATGGGTTTGAGGCATTTAATCCCCAGAAGAAGATGCTATAAAGTACAGGACAAATGGGATGCTGACAAGGAAGGCCAGTGGTTATGCTCCTTGTTGTCTCACAAGGGTGGCCCTAACCTGTTTTTAGTCAGGTCTGATGTTCAGTTTTTCTAAAATGGAAACCTCATTCTGCCAGGTACCCACAGCCGATCAGAGCCAAGAAAACTGGTTTGTGCTGCTCGTTGGCACAAGGGACTGATATATGAGCCGGAATGCTACTTTATTAATCTGATAAACTACAGGGCTACCAGGCCAACTGGAATGTAAACATTTCTGTTCAGGCATGCCCTATTCTTGTAGTCAGACTATTTGAGAATTCAGATTGTAGTTAGAAGGTTGCTTTGGTAAGAACGAAGTCTGAGAAACAGTAATGCAAGTTGCAGATCAAAGGGTCTTGTTCATTGTACAGTGTTTGACAAGCCTGCCAACCCCTGGTTCTTGAGGTGTTCATGTTGTTAAACAAAAAACCTTTGTGGCCAAAAGGTTTTGTGA
Source organism: Carollia perspicillata (assembly GCA_004027735.1). Taxonomy (NCBI): domain Eukaryota; kingdom Metazoa; phylum Chordata; class Mammalia; order Chiroptera; family Phyllostomidae; genus Carollia; species Carollia perspicillata. The sequence continues at coordinate 23,345 of PVKM010010274.1, forward strand.
AACAAAGGGGTTATGGAGCTATATGCTAGCCAGAAAAAAAAATATCAGGTCCTGAGACATATAGTCTAAACCACGAGCAGCCAAGTCAAATGGAAAGACAAAAAAATGTGTTTATCATATGAAATAGGGCCTTAGGAACTTATTGGTAAGGGGAGCTGATGGGACTATTTTAAAGATATTTGGAAAGAATTTACACTGGCTGTAGATAAGAGGGAGGGATGAAGCGGGGCAATTCTAGAATAGGTGCAAAGTCTATAAGGAAGAAATATTTACTACTGTTGATTGGTTATAGGTAACAGTCAGGTAAGTTCATGCATAAGCAGGGTGTAGTGGCATATTGAGTTTGAACATTTCTTTTTAGAGAGCTTCCTGGAAGTTTATTCAAAGCTCCAACATACGTTCAGGAATATGATCAGACTTTAGTTAGTTGGACAACAGCTATTAACTGGATATGGTCTGGATGAATATGTCTTCTTTAACTCCTTGGTTGTAAGACTTCCATACACTTTGATTTTCTGTCAGTTCTGGTTGTTTTTTGTTTTTAAATTGTTGTCCTACTTTTGGTTGTGCGAGGAGGCACAGTATGTCTACCTATGCCTCCATCTTGGCTGGAAGTCTGGATCCCTTTTTCTTTTGTGACCAGTTGATTACCTCTTATTGTTTTCAAGATTCTCTCTTTGTCTTCTCAAAGACATAGGTCTTTGAAAAGTTTGATTATAATGTGTTGCATTGTAGGTCTCTTTGAATTCATCTACTTGGAGTTTGTTGAGCTTCTTGCATGTTTATATTCATGTCTTTCATCAAACATGGAACATTTTTAGCCAATACTTCTCCAAATAATTCCTCTGCCCCCTTCTCCTTCATTCTTCTCCTGCGATTTTCATATGTGTATATTGGTCTGCTGAATGATGTCCTACAGGTCCTGCAAGCCCTCTTTGCTTTTCTTCAATCTTCTTTGTTTCAGTTTTTCAGATTCAATAATTTCCATTGTTCGGTATTCAAGTTCACTGGTTCTTTCTTCTGCCTGATCAAATGTGTCCTTGAATCCCTAGTGAATTTTTAATATTTATTATTGCACTTTTCAGCTTTGGTATTTCCTTTGGGTTTCTTTTTAGGTTTTCTCTCTGTTTATTTATATTTCAATATTGTGTATACATTGTTTTCCTGACTTTCACAGTGTCTTCCTCATTCTTTTGAGCATCTTTAAAAGACAGTTGTTTTAAAGTCTTTGTTTCGTCGGCCCACAGTCTAGCCTTTCTCAGTAACAGTCTCCGTTCATTTTTTTCCCTTTGAATGGGCCATATTTTCCTGTTTCTTTGTGTGCTGTGTGATATTTTTGTTGAAATTGAATAAGGTAATAACTGGAAATCAGAATCTCCTTTGTCCCCATAGTTTGCTCCTTTTTTTTGGTATTGCTTTTTATTGTTATAGGCTGTCTCTGTGCCAAGGATCATCTTGAGGTGTAAAACCCAAGGTCTTTTCAGTCCTTTTTAAGCCTACACCTTCCCCTGGGTATGCACAGTGACTCCCTCATTTCTTCCATAAATGTAGCTGCTTTTGAATGTCCTAGTCTTTTAAGTCATCATTTCTCTTCAGGATAATATGAGTTCTCATCATTGACTGAATGCCCTAGTCTTTAATGTCTGGCTCCAAAAAAGAGGAAAGACAGAAAAATTAAAGGAAGTTGGGGACCAGCTGTTTCAATCCTCTGAAAGTTGCCTCAGTCAGACGGGGAGGGGCTTGAAGTAATGGGAGACAGAGTACAACAGTGGCTTCCAGTACTGTGTCTGGACTCCTGTGATCAAAAGTAGCAGTCAGTGATCAGAACACAAATCCTGATATTTGGGAAACAAGGTCCTTATTGCCCACCTGACTCCCACAAGCTGTCTTCAATCTATTCCTACAACTCCTGCACTGCCTGCCACATTACTAAGGGTGGTAGATGGGGATTTACAACCTAGCTAACAGCTGAAATTAATAAAAATTAAATGCAGTTTCCCTTCCAAACCTTCCCCTGAAAGTTAAAAGCCTTCGACAGACTCTGAGGTTCCAAAGTAGTTCTGTCAGACAGATTCTTCCAGTTGATTTGTTGTCTGGGAAGACAGATTCCTGGTGCTTCCTACTCCTCCATCTTCCCAGAATCCTCTCTCCAATTAATTTTTATAGGATTAAATTACCACTGTAATCATAGAAATGAGAGTACTTTGCTACCTCCACACCAATTTTTACTCACTATAACATTTTCATATTTTGTAACAAAAGGCCTTTAGGAACTTCTCTGTGATTTAAAAAGCTAATTTCAACATATGTTTGCACGTTCCTTATAGAATTACCTATGGAGAGGCTTTATAATTTTTTACTTAAACAAACCATAGCAAGTTCTTTAAGTGTCGAGCATATTTGATTAGCAACTGATGTCAGAGCCTCTTTCCCTATTGCTGTGATAGGAAGACACATCTTTCCTTTTTTCCCTCTTCTGTGTCATGAAATGTAAGCTTCCCTTTTGTTTGTTTTCCTGATGCAACTATAAATTTTAGAAGCCTTCCTGGACATTGGACACTCGTGGGAAAATGAAGAATAAGCCCTTTTTTCTTTGTTTGCCCAAACAAAAGAAACAGAGAAAAGTCTCAAAATCTAAAATCACATTCACAGAATATAGTCCATTATTCCATTTTTGGTTCCACAGGCAATCCAGAATTGTTTTCATAGGTTTAAGTAGGGAAACTTAGCTAAGAAATACAGTATCTTCTCACATAGTTTGTGAGGCTCAACACAAAGTATGCGAAAATTCTTGGAAAAGCATAAAAAGCTTATATTTTGAAAAATAAATACCAGGCTGTGGGGGAAAATGTGAAAAATAGAAACCTGAAAGACATTATAGTCTTACCTCCTCTGAGAGATTTACAGTTAATTTGAAATTTTTTCAGACCAGCCGTCTACCTAAATAGTATATATTATATATAACATATTATTTAAGAATAATAAAATCAATCATATTGTGTTCTGTAACTCCATTATAAAAAGTGTTTCTAAAATAATATATTTATATAGCATAGTTTGTTTGAAAGGAGATCAAAATATGGTAAATACTTTTCAATCAAAATGACATTCAGTTTACTGTTTGGTAATATCTTAATTAGTAAAAATGGAAAGGTATTGAAAATGTACATTTCAGGTTATAACATGAAAAAACTGAAAAAATCCATTTTTTACAGTGTTAATGTGTGAACTAAGTATAATTCTATGTGTATATGTGTTTCTTTCAGGGCTGGTAGTTGGATTTATCCTAACCATTGCAAATTTCAGCTTTTTTGCCTCTCTGCTGATGTTTTTCCTTTCTTCTTCAAAACTCACCAGATGGAAAGGAGAAGCAAAGAAGCGTCTAGATTCAGAATATAAAGAAGGTAAATTAATTATGTTTGACATTATTTTAAAATGTAACTTGGTTTCACTCTAACATATAAGCTTTTAATCAAAACACATTTAGACTATTGAAACGATAAATTTGGTATGAGCTTTACTTTAAGTAGCAGCCTAATTTAGTTTATCACAATAACAGCAAAATTTTAGAAGCACTAAAGTTTTTTCATTAATTATTCTGAAACAACATAGAATATGGGCAAAGGTGCCATCCCACTTTTAGTCATTTTAAAATCTTTAATCATTTTTAATTTCTTAAACATTAGAATATATAAGTTCCTGTAGCGGCATAATTTTCCTTCTGAGATGAAAACATTTCTTGTCCTCTTTTTCTACTTGTTTGCTTCTAGGTGGGCAGAGGAATTGGGTTCAGGTGTTCTGTAATGGAGCTGTACCCACAGAGCTGGCCCTACTGTACATGATAGAAAATGGCCCTGGGGAAATCCCAATAGATTTTTCCAAGCAGTACACTGCTTCTTGGATGTGTTTGTCTCTCTTGGCTGCACTGGCCTGCTGTGCTGGAGACACATGGGCTTCAGAAGTTGGCCCCGTTCTTAGTAAAAGCTCACCAAGGCTAATAACAACATGGGAGAAAGTTCCAGTAGGTGAGTCTTTATTTAAGGTTCTTTTTTAAAAAATGAACAAAAATGCCTTGATTTATTGTGTTTCTTATTTAAGAGCCTTTTGAAAAACTGTTAGTCTCATTAATTGGAAAATTGTTGTAGGCTATTAAATGGGTACTAATAAATAATAGTTGGGGGAAATGTTAGCAAACCCTAGATAAACAGTACAGAAACACAGAGATTGAGTCACAGACATATCACTAGGAAAGAAAAAGGAAGGGAACAGTCGATTATTCTTGTGGGGTCTATTATGCAGTTAGTCCTTTAACATGTATCTTCTTCCCCCATTACCATAATCGGCCACAACTTCATTTTTGGCTTTATCATCGCCTCCTCCTCCCTTTCTCTTCTTCCCTACTCCTCCTCCTTCTTTTCTCCTTTTTTTCTTCTTCCCTATCATCATGAACAGTAACATACTTGAGTACCTACTATGTGCAAGGCACTGCTCTACATGGATTACCAGTAAGTACTATTAATAACTGTGGATGGGCTCTTTTATTTCTATCTTACAAACAAGGAAACTAAGGCATAGAGAAGTTAGGTAACTTCATTACAGTCACAAAGCTTGGAAATGGCCTAACCAAGATTCGAGCCAGGCAGTGTGGCTCCACTGAACCATTATATTTCACTGCTTAGAATGTCAGCAGTTGAGGAGAAAAGACTGTTTCCTAAGTAGGCTATGTTCTTATGGTATTTGGATTAAATAAAAGGGAACTCTTTTCTAAAGTTACTCTTGATTGGATAGGTACCAACATTTTTTGCTTTCCTTGCCACTATGCATTTGCTGATTGTTAACCAGATGATTTTATTCATGTTTCTTCTTCAGGGACCAATGGAGGGGTTACGATGGTGGGCCTCACTTCGAGTCTCCTTGGTGGTACCTTTGTGGGCATTGCCTACTTCCTCACACAGTTGGTTTTTGTTAATGATTTGGACATTTCTGCTCCCCAGTGGCCAATTATTGCATTTGGGGGTATAGCCGGATTACTAGGATCAATTGTGGACTCATACTTAGGAGCTACAATGCAATATACAGGTAAGAACTTTACCTTATTATTGCAACTTATTGGTATATTGAAGAAATGAAAAAGAAAGTAAGATATAATAAGGAAATCAATCCCAAAGACACCAGGAGTGAAAGACCAGGAATTATTGGCCAAACTCTCTCCTGCAGTTTTGACTTTATTCTTTCTTGTTAACCTGATTGAAAGAGAATCCGTCCTGCAGAGAAATGAGTAGAAGTTGTGTAAGGAGGTGTGATAGTGCAGGAAACATGTGGTTTTGCTAATGGGACTTCACCTAATCCCAGGAAAGCAGAATATCTGGGATCGAATCATTTTCATGCTCTCTCCTTCCAGTTGGTGTCCAAGTCAGAGATAATTATTATACTAACCTGACTAAACACGTATGACCTGCTTTTCTACTGTGACCTCATGCTTGCTTCCTTCTTTACTGAGTTTTTAGCACCGCTTAAGATATATGGGAGAGTCAGTTTTCCCAAAAGTTTTCTGTGCTTTGCTTCTGAGGCTCTTGTGTTACATCAGCGTACTGACATGTTAGGTGTGTATTTGCTTCAAACTCTAGTCAACTATGTTTTCCCCTTTGATTCATATGATGAAGAGAAGGGAATCTGGAGAGTTCTCCTGAGTACAGTCCTCTCAATTCTGTTCATGCCCCAAGATAATCTGCTTGCCCTTCTGCTCCCCTCCCCACCGGTCAAAATGTTTGTTCCCTCAGTTTTGTTAGTCTCATCTTGATGCAGAGGAGGAATCCATTTGATTTTAATTCACACACTAAAGACTCAACAACTCTACACATACACGCATACGAACGTGTTCTTTTAAAGAGCCTAAATTTTATTCTAAACTGAGCTCTAACTGGGAGAATTTTTTATCATATTGAGTGGGTTGAAAAGCAGTTGTGGTGGACCAGTTAATTCATTCAGTAAATCTAGGTGTACCTCCTCTATGCTGGCGCTGTGCTGGGTCCTGGGTATCCATGGCAGAAGCTGCTGACGTGATCTCTGTTTTCAGGGGCCTCACGGGTTGGTCTTGGAGGGAAACCACTGGGTAGGCAGGGCCAGTCTGCCAGCTTCATGTCATCCCTGCTTTATATATTCTCTCTTCTACTTCTGAGTGAATTCTAGCAGTATTGAAAGAACGGTATTGAGTGGTACTGCAACCTATCTATTCAGAGAGGCCTTTTGTATTCAAGGCTTCCATATCTCTCACCATGTACATTATCCACTAAAGTCATTTCATAAGTGTCTGCAAATTTTTCAAAGATTATTTCCTTTGAGGAGAAAAGCTACTTTGTTTTTTAATCAAGTCATTTGGATTTTGGACCTCACTTGGCTTTTCCACTCTAGGTTGGGATGAAAGCACTGGCATGGTGGTCAACAGCCCAGCGAAAGAGGTGAAGTGCATAGCAGGGAAACCAATTCTTGATAACAACGCGGTGAATCTGTTTTCTTCTGTCCTTATCGCTCTCCTGCTCCCAACAGCTGCTTGTGGATTTTGGCCCAGGGAATGAACTTTATCTCATCCACAAAGGTTGAAACTGTGGTAAATTCAGCTAAATTTTCAAGTTTTCTACTAAGAAGAATAATTATAGTGGCAAAGAGAAAATGACAGCTCCTCCCATATTCCATTGTGGTGGAAATCTGCATTTTCCCTCTCACCTACTCCCTGTAACAGCCAATGCGTTCTAGTGAAAGACAGGACTGCATAGACCTTACCCATTCCTTCCTTCCGCTGAATGGAGCTTCCTGAGCAATGAAGCTGCTCAATACAGTGCCCCTGTGTATTGGTGTACATTGAACGGAGAGCTAATGTGTTGAATTGGATCCTATATGTAAATACAAATTTTGTTTGTTTATACTAGTGTGAGAACCAAAAGTTACAAAGTTTAAAAATGGTTCTCAGCTGTGCTAGAGAAATGACACTGTGTCGGTTATCCAAATGTTATGTCCACTTTAAGTGGCTTAAACTGATGTGTGTGGAAGCCTGAACAGGTGTAGTATTCTGGACTTCTTCCATGACTTACCATTTACAATTGTATTAGTAATGAAAAAAAAGTAAGCGTTTTTCTCATATGACCATTAGAATGCATGGAAAAATTATTTTTAAGTAAAAGCAAGAGAGATCTATCTTATATCTAAAAATGTGCACCTTATTATGTATTTTAGTTGACCTCTGAGCTGAAATTATCTCAAATTGATTTTTTTAATGTATTTTCTAGCTGTCTTTCAAATGTATATAGGAATATGCTTTACATTGGCATACTGAAACAAAGAGTCACTGGAAAATTATTGTAATAATTTTTTAGTTGCCAATCTAGAATGTACTGGAAGATGCTCTGATTTCCTATGATACACCTTTTAAGTTGTGCTCACCTTTACATTACAGCCTCAATTAAAGTGAATTCTACTTTTCAGTTTTATTCTTCACTATGATTAACCGTGTTCTAAAGGAGTTTTGCAACCAAACAACCACTTGGGTCCTACTGCTCTCTGCCCATAGGTAAAAACTCTGCAGACAGAGTTGACTGTAAAGGAAAAAGGAATTTTTATTTAAAATACACACAGCAGGTTTCTTGATGGGCCTCCTCCCCACTGGCAGAGCATGACCACCGAGGTGGTTTCCCATAGCTTCCTGCATAGGGGAGGAGTATGGGGCTTGCTGCCCAGCCACCCACCTGCCTGGACTCACTGGTCTAGGCCTCCTTGCCTCCCTCCTTACAGCCTAGTGCCCACAGCTCTTCTGGTCAGCTTGGAGTAGTCAGGGAGGGGCATGGGGCCTGTCCCCTGGCTGTGCTGGGGCCATACCCAACAGGCATGCACTGGTGTGGGCTGCAGGCAGGAGACGGCCACTATGGCTTCCCATCTGGGGAAGGGACATGGGGCTTCCAGCCAGCCATGCTCCCTGAGCTCCTGGCCCAAGCATCCCCTCTGACCTCTTACGGGAACCTGCTGTCCTCTCGTCCAGGCAGGTCCTGGAGTGCTCGGGAATGGGTATGAGGAATCCTGGCAAGGTCCACCACTCAGGAACTTCAGTCCCCAACCACATACACACCAGCCAGGAGGTGGGGGAACAAAAGCATGCATTTTCCATGTGTTCCACATTTTAAAACTGCCTGTATAATCCCCCAGCACAGTGGAAACAGGTGGGATGGTATGTCCTTCCCATCCAATTACCCTCCCAGCTTTTGGCACCAGTCCCTATGCGCCTCATTTTGCTGCATCATACACAGGTCATCCCTGTTGCTAGGGCAACAAATGCATGAGCTGTCTTTGGAGCATCTCCACCCATCCTCATTTCTGGGGGTTGTCTCCCATTACAATATGATACGGTGTGGATTATTTTGCTAAAAGTATTTAAAAACCTTTCATATGTGATTTCAGTTCCTTTCATTTCCTGAGGAGAAAAGGCCATTTTCTAAATAGGCTATCACAATGAGGAAAAACTATTACTTAGCCACCAAATCCCAGGTGAATTGTACATGCTTTAAATGTTAACAAAATTATGCAGTTTAATTATTTAATATTTTAATAGAGTGTTTGTTACTTTAACTCCAAATGGTCCTGAACATTTTAAAAATACATAGGTCTTCAATGTATGATCGTTAAATTGTTTGACTCTAAGCATGTTTCTTTAAGAGTCAATGAAAGTGATAATCAAGAACATATTTCCAGAGGGAAATTAAAATTAAAAACTAGTTTGACTACCTGAATTTCTGATGACTGTAATGGTTCTAATATTTCTTAGTTGTGTGATGCAGTATCAATGATTTTGGAATTAATGAGTCAGGAAATAGTTGTAGGAGTGAGGTGAGGCCATGTTGGCAGAGCAAGGCTCTTGAAATTACTGTCCCTGCCAGGACTAGACATGTTAGTTCTCTTTCATTGATCATAACTGCCCCTCTCAAAATGTATTTATACATGTGACAAGTCTTTTTTTATATCTGGATTTTTTAAAATAATGTTTAATTATTAAGCAATACACTGAATTTATTCTTTTTAAAAATTAGAACATTAAAGATAGTTAAAATATCTTTTGCCTCACTGCCCCCTCCCATCTTTCCCAAAGTAAGTACTGCTGGAAATTTGAATGTTTTCTACAAAGTAATTATTGTGGGTATATTTTGACATATATTCTTGTTAATCGGTGAAATTTTGTCTAATTAATACTATCATTTTGCTGCTTCAAATTGGATGCTTATCTCCAAGAAAAATCTACTTTGAAAAAGATGAAAAGATGTATACCAAAATATTTAATGTATTATCTGGTAAGATTACGCATGATTTCTTTTAAAGATTCTATTTATTTATACAGAGAGGGGAAAGGAGGTGGAGAGAGAGAGAGAGAGAAACATTGATTGGCCACCTCCTGCACACCACCAACGGGGGACCTGGCCTGCAACCCAGGCATGTGCCCTGACCAAGATAGGAACCAGCGATCCCTTGGTTCACAGGACAACGTCCAACCCACTAAGTCACACCAGTCAGGCCATGATTTTTATTTTTGTTTAAGGAATTTTAAGTTATAATATATGAATTATATTTCAATGAAGTTATTATAAAAAATATACAAAAATAACTACTTTCTAAAAAGTCTACAGTCAAATGTGTTTCTTCTTTAAATCAAAAAATGCTTAAAGTAAACAAAATAGTCTCTGAAAGTTATCCCTTTTTCCCAACTCTTATCATCATTATTTTAAAGTGTTCCTCCTGTTTATAAACTACCTTATTAGCAATGAGGTTAAGAGTGAAATGGTTTTTAGTATAACATAATGAAAATGAACAGTGAATACCCAAAGGAATCTTTTCATATCTTTGCTTTTAGAGTGTTGCAAAAATTAATAAAAATATCACATACTTTCATACTTATGTAGTATATTTGGTTCAAATTGAATTTATTTGCAATTTTTTGAAATTCTTGTTTAGTTAGCTATTTTCATTTGGAATTATACATGGCAAACACCTTACGGCATGACAGAATTTTCAACACATCATCATAGAATTCTCAAATAAAAAACTTTAAGGAATCTTCTCAGTCCATTACCTTCACTTGAAACTAAAAAGTACATATACTGTCTCATATGAATCAGTATGAGAAAGCCACACAATGTCAAAATATTTTCTAACACTTGAATACCTTCCTAACTTTGCATACACTGTTTTTTCTGTCTGGAATTTCTTCCCTTTCTTCTCTCATATTGATCCTTCAGAAACCAGCTCAGTGGCACTTCCTTTGAATTACCTATCCCCATACACATTCTACCCTTTAACTCATGGTGAACATTTATTGAATAGATACCATCAGTGTATTAACCTTTTCATTCAAACTACTGATCTGCCTACTGCTAAGAACTAGCAAGTTTAGAAAGGGCTCTGAACATTTCTTTAGAACTGAGTATGGTTTTCAAATCCATTCATGGGGCCAGAAGAATAATGGGGACTCTGTGATTTCCTCTTGGTCTCGTCAAGCTACATTTTTCTTTAAAGATTTTATATATTTATTTTTACCTGCAACCCGGGCATGTGCCCTGACTGGGGATTGAACCCGTAACCTTTCGGTTATACAGGCCGGGGCTCAATCCACTGAGCCACACCAGCCAGTGCTCATCAAGCTACGTTTTAAGTAGTGAAAGCATATAGGTTTAGTGGAGAATAAACTCATTAGGAACTGATGTGATGGATTCAGATCCCCACATTCCTGTTGTGATCATGTATGTAATGTTACATGTAATTACTCTGATACAATTTGACCCTAAAGTTGGTTATTTTATTTTATTTATTATTTTAGATGGGAAGGGAGGGACAGAAGAGAAACATCAATGTATGGTTGCCTCTTGCACACCCGCTATTGGTGACCTGGCCCGCAACCCAGGCATGTGCCCTGACTGAGAATCAAACTGGTGACCCTTTGGTTTGTAGGCCAGTGCTCAATCCACTGAGCTATACCAGCTGGGGCCTAAAGTTGGTTTTATAATAGACTAATAAGATGTGTTGAACAAGATTTCTTTCTCAATTTTTCCCCATAAAGTGATGCATTAAATTGTGTACAAACACTGACCATTCACAAGTGTACTTCCTCAATGATTAGCAAGGATTTTCTCTTGGTAATACACCCTGGACTATAATGTACATAGCAATAGATTTTGAAATAACCTTTTCTCCCTTGATTTTTAAGGTAACATATTCATTACATAAAATTTAGAAAACAAGAAAAAGGTATACACTTCCAGCCAAGATGGAGGCGTAGGTAGACACAGTGTGCCTCCTCGCACAACCAAAGTAAGAACAACAATAATTTAGAAACAAAATAACAACCAGAACTGACAGAAAACTGAACTGAATGGAAGTCAGACAACCAAGGAGATAAAATAGACACATCCCTCCAGACGGGTAAGGGGGGCGGAGTCGGTCAGCGGAGCAGAGTCGGGATGTGGCACAAAAAGCGGAGGCGCTGGGCACAAAAAGCACTTCCGACGCCCAGGCAGTGGCTGGCGATTGTGAAGCGGGGCACAGCGGGCAGGGCAGCCGACCAGGTGGTCCCACATTCGCGTGCAGATAACTGGGGAGCGAGAAAGACCACACAAGCCAGGGCCCCAGCACTGGGGAATAAAGCCTGAAAACACTGATTGAAAATACCTGTGGGGGTTGTGATGCGGGGAGTGACTTGGAGGGGGTTCATTAGAGAGACCCACCAGGTCCTAGAACATAAATCCACCCACTGGTATTCAGTGTCAGAAGGGCCCAGTTTGCTTGGGGGAATGGGTGGAGGGGTCTGAGATCCAACAGAGTGGAATGAGCACCATTGACCCCTCTC
>PVKM010010275.1:0-35192 GCA_004027735.1 Carollia perspicillata
GAAAGGAGTGGGTGAAATTAGCAAGAATTTTAGGGCACCTGCAAATATGCAAAACATTGGGTGGAATGCTGAGAAGTCTTTTCACCAAGACTGACAGAGAAAAATTGATACCATTTTTTAATTCATTTATTGTTTTGAAATTTGGGGAGGTTTTCAGATTGAAAGAAGGAGGGAGAAGCATGGTATAGAATGACTTTTTCACAATAGCTGATGTTCTGTACAGTTTGCAGACTTTTTTTTTTGCAGTCAAGTGACTTCAAGGGTCTCAAGCCCTCAGCCCAAACAGGAGGATGATGACAATGGTGAGGAGAATGGTAGCATGGCTCTTACTGTGTGGCAGGCATGTTCTCAGGACTTTACAAAAAATTAGCTCCTTAAGTCCTCACAACAAACCTGTGAGGTAGGTGCCATTATCCTCATGTTACAGGCGAGGAAGGAGAGATCAGAGGAGTTATCACTTGCCTGAGGTCACACAGCCTGTAGGCGGCAACGTTGGGATTCGGCCCAGACATTTGGGCCCAGAGTCCAAATGTCTCACCTACCGTACTCTCACCTGCCATGCTCTGCAGCAGATGCTGCCCCTGTTGACTCCTGACCTCCGGCAAAGGGAACTTTCTGAACCACAGATCAATGCTGTGATTTAACGATGAGCGTCACAGAGGAAATCCTCATTCTAATTAACTTACTTCACAGGACTTTGAATGAGAGTAACTAAGGTTATTGTGTTGGCCAATATTTCATTCCAAGTTCCCTGACTTTGAAGGGCCTGGTTAGGCAGGTGCACTGCACCCCCAGGTGGAAGCCGCTGCTGCATTAGCTGCTGTAATTCCCTGAACAACAGCAGAAGAGCATAACAAGGCCCAGGAGCCCTGGATTCTGGGATTTGTTGTGTTTTTTAACGTAGAAAGTTGGTCATATGTTTGATATTGCAAAGGAAAAGTGTCCTTTTAGTTGGGGACCAGGGATCAGGATATTGCTCTAAGGCTGCCAAGAGTATTCAACTGCTTAGAAAATTGTAATAAATTAAGGAAACTGTATTATGTGGTAGAGAAATTGTGGATTAAAAGTCAGAGACCAGGTTTCCAACTTCACTGAATATACACTTACCATATGACTCTCCACTCTGCTCCTAGGTATTTATATAAGAGAAATGAAAATACACATTCATACAAAGAATTGTACATAGATATTCATAGCAGCTTTATAAAACTGTAAGCAATCCATATAACTATCAACATATGAATAGACAAACAAATTGTGGTATAGTCATACAATGGAATACTACTCAGCAGTAAAAGAGAACTTCAGATACCTGCCACATGGGAGAATCTCAGAAAATTATGCCGAGTGAAAGAGGGCAGACCCAAGAGAGTGCATGTGCTATGGACCCATATATGTGAAGCTCTACAGTGACAGAAAGCAAATCAGTGAATGCCTGCGTCTGGGGTCGGGATGGGGATCGGCAGCAGAGAAGCACGAGGGATCTTGTCGGTGCTTCTGATTGTGGGGTTGGCCACAAGGATGTAAAGTCTGGAGATTATGCTGATAATACCATAGGATCTTAGAGAGGCCACTCTGCCCTTCTGGGCCTCAGTTTCCCTATTTATAAAATTCGGTGGTCAGACTAGATGACATCCAGGATTTCCTCTCACTCAAAAATTCCCTTGTTGTAACAATATACAGCTGTTATTATGGATGCAGAGTAGCAGAGTGCAATATGCTTTACAGTCATTTTACAGTCAAGGATGAGTCTAGTTCAGAGAGCATAGAATATGTATTCAGTTACCCAGTGGTACTCCTTTTGGCGATAGAGCCATTTGTAGGCCAATTTTACTTAGGGAAATAGAAGAGATAATAATTCGTATGTGAGTAAGAAGGATATTCCCATGGGAGCTCCATGAGTATTGGAGGAGGGGCTTTCCTGATGACCCCACAGGAGGGTGCAGGCTAGAGAGGTCAACTGCGGAAGAGCCAGATCACCTCTGAGACCTCAAATGCTTGGGGACTGTGTTTGCCCTTTTAAATTTTTACTCGTCCATTCCTGGCACTTAGTAAGGACTTAATGGTGGTGGTGGTGGTGATGATGATGATGAAGCTGCTACTATGACCATCTTCATGTACAGTCCTCAGAGAGTGTGTGCAGAAGTAAAGAGCTGCAGTAGCTCAGACTGTGTTGTGGGACGAGGGAGGGCTGAGCAAACTGCAGCGCAGAACTTTGGCGACCCAGGCTGGGCCCTTGCAACCTGCTGATTCCCCCACTCATGTGTCCTCAGGTCATGAAAACCTACCACATGTACCACGCGGAGAGTATCAGTGCAGAGAGCAAGCTGAAGGAGGCTGAGAAGCAGGAGGAGAAGCAGTTCAACAAGGCTGGGGAGCTCAGCATGAACCTGCTCCGCCATGAGGACCGGCCCCAGCGCCGCAGCTCTGTGAAGAAGATTGAGAAGATGAAGGAGAAGGCGAGTGAGGGCCCTGCAGCAGGAAGGGGAGGGCCAGGCCCCTGGCAGCCTCAGCCTCCCCTCTGCACCTTGTGGGGGGGTGAGGGGAGAGTAATGCTGCCTGCATCTGATCCCTTTGCCTAGGTCAGCAGGCAGGGAGAGGTGCTCAGCTGACAAGACAGCTGAACTGTGACAAGACTCATACCCCTTGAGTGCATTTTCTGAGGGGCAGGAGTCACCAGGCATTAGTGGTGGCAAGAGCTTACCCCAGGGGGTCAGATAGGTGGCCGGGGGTCAGTTGGGACTGAGTGTGTCCCAACGAAAGGGAACAACACTAGGCTACCAACCAGCATCTGGGAATTTGGTAAAGAACCATTCCAACATTGCCATTGCCAAGTCAAAAATGCACCTGCCAGCCCTGATACACAGTGGTTCCAACATGTGAGTTAGAACCACTGTGTAGCAGGGCTGGCAGGTGCTTTAGTAGGACATGGTGAAGGGAATGCTGTTTTCGGAGGTGGATAGACCGAGTTTGAAAATGCTACGTTTATAACACCTCTCTGAACTTCAGTTTTAAAATCTGACGGTGATGGCAAATAAATCTCCCGTCCATGCCAGCTCTGACCTGTTGGTAGTGGCTGCCCAGAGCTCTGTGGTGCAGATCATGAACCCTCTCCAGGCTTCAGCTGAAAATGGTGCTGGGGTCGAGTAACTTCTGCTATGGCCAGAATTTAGAGGGGCAGTGCACAGGTTGCTTTTCTGTCATCCTAGGCTAGGTGACTTCTAAGGTTCATTTCTTCTTATAAATCGCTATGACTTCTTGTTGAAGTCTCTTCATCCATCCATCCATCCATTCATTTCATGGAATTAGCAGGACATTTCCTGAGCTCTTTCTATGTGTCAAACATTGTACTGGATGTTTCTTTGGGCTTAAATGAGATGGATTCTATGAAGATGTGATCCTATAGCCCTTAAAAATTATAGGAGATTGAGTGGGAACAAGATCTACCAGGACCTGGGTAAGCTGGAAAAGTAACCAGAGGCAAATAAAATAAGATTTCAGGGTAATTGCCAAATGCAAAGAAAAATAGTCTCTACAGTACTCAAGCAGAGACTCAATTAAAAAATGGACAAAGGATTTGAATAGACATTTCTCTAAAGAACATGTACGAGTGGCCAGTAAGCACATGAAAAGACGCTCAGCACCATTAGTCATTAAGGAAACGGAAATCAGAACCACAGGGAGACACCACTTCATGCCCATTAGGGTGGCTAAAATAAAAAAGGCAGACAATGTCAAATATAGATAAGGATGTTGAGAAAGTGGCACCTTCGCACGCTGCTGGGGGGAACATAACATGACTCAGCCACTTTGGAGAATATTTTGGCAATCCCTCCAAATGTTAATTGTAGACTAAGTTAGCATTGATTCAATGGTTCCACTCCTAGGTATCTACTCAAGGGAAATTTAAACAAATGAGGTCTGTCCAGAAGGTATCCAGCCATGTAATATGAAAAATAGAGACATTTATTGAAGAAGATAGAAGATACAAGAAACATCATACATAAGACAATGATACCTCAGTCCCCTTCAAAGTAGGCACTTTGGGACCCCACACAGTTCTCCCAATCACCATCAGCTGCCCTGTTGTGTTTTCCTGAATCTTATTGACAGTCTGAAATCTCTTCCCTGAAAGGTGATTTGAGTTTTGGGAAAAGGCAGAGGTCACAGGGTGCCACATCTGGTCTAGGGGGGCTGAGTCACCTGGGTGATTTGATGTTTCACCATAAAACTCATCATGAGATGTGATGCATGAATAGGCATGTTATTGTGACGAAGCTGCCAGTCACCAGTTGCCCATAGCTACAGCCTTCTAAATCATCCGAATAGTTTCCATGGAGGAATGTTCAAGCTTAATGCAAGATCTGATGCAGATTTGTTGCTCTATTTGCTCAGTCATTTTGAATGCAGTGGCCACACAGTACACGTGCTCACTCAGTGGCATCTACCACCCCCACTGACTAGTACAGTGAAGTCATCATTGTTCATGCATGTGCATTCTATCCACTTTCCTTGGCTGCCAGGTTACATTGATGTTGTGCAAACTGTTCTTGTTATATTAACAATGGCTGTCTTTTTCCAGACAGACCTTAGATGTCTATATAAAAACTGGCACAGGAATGTTCATAGAAGTGTTATTTATTATAGCCCAAAAGTGGAAATAACCCAAAAGTCTGTCACTGATGAACAGACCAGTAACCTGTGGCCTATCCACTCAATGGAATGCTCTTTAGTCATGAAAAGGAATGGAGCACTGATTTATGCTACGACATAGATGAATTTGGGAAACAGTATGCTAAGTGAAAGAAGCCAGTCACAAAAGGCCACCTGTTATAGGATTCTACTTATATGAAATGTCCAGAATAGACAAATTCATAGAAAAAGAAAGTAGATTAGTGTTTGCCAGGGGCTGGGGCAGAGGAGATTAGGGAGTGACTGCTAAGGGGTGCAGGGTTTCCTTTGGGGTGATGAGAGTATTCTAAATTTAGATAGTGGTGGTGGTTGTATAACTCTGTGAATAGAAAAAACATGGTCAGGGAATTACAGAACTACAACGTAGGGAGATATAGAGAGAGGTAGAGAGAATACTGTCTGGGAGTCTGGAGACTAATTTTTTGTTCAGAGTTGTATGCTAATTAGCCATGTGGCTCTTAGACAAACTACTTCTCCCTTCGGTTCTCATTTCTTCACCTATAAAATGGATGGATTAAACTAAGATACCTGTAATATCCTTCCCAGGTGTACAACTGAATGAGTCCATGAAGGGCTGAAAATGGTCTCGGGGTCAGAGTGGCCCCTGCGAATTGGTCAGGAGTATCAGAGTGCTCTGTTGGGGGTTGGGTGCATGGACGATGTAGGGTGTTACTGCCAGAGGTCTGTTTCTGGAATTTCCCAGAATAAATGGGCCCCGGAGAAAAGTCCGAGGAGATCTCTGGGGACACCAGAGAAAAGCTAGGAGGACTCAGTCTGGAATAAGGAAGGTTTGAGAGTGTCTAGGTGAAGAAGAAAACCCTGTTTCTTTAAGAAGAGCTGCCTTTTTACCCAACAGTGGGACTCATTAGTCTGAAAGGGGTGAGGGCAGAGCTCTCCAAGCCATGCACTCTGTACGCCTTCCTGCCCAGCTGGTCCACAACAGAAGCAGCTTCCCATGGAGGCGGTCCGGCTCCTAGCCAAGACTGGCCCCTCGGGCTGCCCCACTCTGCCTCTCTTACCACTCACATCCAGACAACCAGTGAAAATCATTTAATGACTGCCTTGTGCAGGGATTGTTTGGGACAGGTGCAACCACAAACAAGGCATATCATGTCCCTGACTTCGCACACCCTACTTTCTCGTGGGGGACACTGAAATTCAGCAAGTGCACAAAGAAGTAAAAATATAATTTCAGGTGGGAAAAAGTGCTTTTGAAGAAAAATAGAGCAACCAAGATGTCCTTCCGTAGGTGAATGGATAAATGAACTGTGGTAAATCCAGACAATGGAGCATTCACTAAATATTTAAGATCCAAAAAGAAATGAGATAGTAAGCCGTGAAAAGCCGTGGGGGGACCTTAAAAATGCATATGACTAAGTGAAAGAGGCCAGTTTGAAAAGGCTACATACTGTATGACTCCAACTATATGACGTTCTAAAAAGGCAAAACTGGAGACTGAGAAGATGAGAGGTTGCCAGGGGTTGGAGGGAGGGAGGAACCAAGAGGCAGAGCACAGCAGGTGTGTAGGGCAGGGGAACTGCTCTGTGTGACACCGTGATGATATCCAAACCCACAGCGTGCACGACACCAAGAGTGAACTCCAAGGAACCCTGTGAACGCTGGGTGATAATTGTTCATGAGTGTACCACTCCGGTGGGGGGTGGTGGTGATGGGGGAGGTTGTACAAATGTGGGGGCAGAGGCATAGGGGAAGTCTCTGTACCTTCCTCTCAATTTTGCCATAGACCTAAAACCACACTATGAAATAAAGTCTTAAAGAGTTAAATGAAAATGAAAATCACTAAAAATGGAATGAAGATTAAATAAGTGAAAAAATAGAACAGGGCAAGGGGATAGAGCGTGGAGAGTCGGGCAACACATTTTGGACAAGGCTGCCATCAGAGTCCCACCTGACTGTGTCTCCTTGGGGAAGGACCTGAATAACTTGAAGGATCAGCCACATAGAGACTTGGAAGGATGGCCTGCCAAGGGGGAACAGTTATTCTGAAGGCCTAGAGGCAGGAATGAACATGACCTCTTAACGGATGGGCAGAGGAGGCTGGTGATGAGGGAAAGCATGGAGGAGGAGGGGCTTGAGAGGTCACCGAGGCCATTGGCACAGTCTGGGCAGCCACGGAGGGCTGTTGAGTGGGGGCGCAGGAGGTCTCACTGACTCAGCTCTGGTAGCGGCTGGTAACAGGCTGCTGCTTAGTGAATAGTGCTGTTGTTGGTCCATGTGGGCAATATAAGATGAGCGTTTTTTAAAAACTCCTCACCCAAGAATGTGTTTCTTGATTTTAGAGAGAGAAGAAGGGGGGCGGGGGTAGAGAGAAACATCACTCGGTTGCCTCCTGTACTCGCCCTGACCGGGGATCAAACCTGCAGCCTTTTGGTGTACAGGATGACACTCCAACCAACTGAGCCACCTGGCCAGGGCTAGGTGAGCTCTTTGATTACTGGGCCCAAATCTTACTCACCTAGCACGTGGAGTAGGGTATTCTAGAGGGGCGGTACAGCGGATTGAATTACCTGCAATGACCATAAAGAAAACCCCAAATCCCTTCCATCAGTGGGTCGGCTCTCACATCCGTTCTTTCTTTCCTCCAGAGGCAGGCAAAGTATTCTGAGAACAAACTGAAGTGCACGAAGGCCCGAAATGACTACTTGCTGAATCTGGCTGCCACCAATGCAGCTATAAGCAAATACTACATCCATGATGTCTCCGACCTAATCGACGTGAGCACCTGGAGTGTGGGACTGAAAGGGCCTGGGCTGGCGCCAATCATCAGCTGAAGGAGGGGCTGGCCCCTGTCCTTAGCTGAGCTTCCAGGGTGGAGGGGAAGGGCCCTGAGCATGTGGGGCCTGGGAGATAAGTTTCTTCTTCCATGGGTGGGAGAGGGCCTGTGGTGAACCCTGCACTGTTGGATCAGGCAGTCACATACTCGGAGGGCAATTCCCAAGCACCCTCCTCTACACCAGCCCCTTGGCCGGGTTTGGGGTATGGGAGCAACTGCCCACAGTTCACGCCCTAAGGATTTCCCAGAGCAGTACAGATGTGTTCAGTGCCCCCAGGTCTCGTTGTCAGACAGTCACATACACAGGAAAGAAAGTTGTCAGTGAGACGTAATTACAGCTGGTCCTTGAATATTGTGGGGTTTAAGGGTGCCAGTCTCCCCCTTCAGTGGAGAATCTGCATGTAACTTTTAATCCCTCAACCCTTAACCACAGTCGTCCCTTGCTAACTGCAGATGGTCCATTCCCTGATACAAAATGGTGTGGAACATTGCACATAGTTGGCCCCTTGCCTATGCAGATTCCCAACCCTGCATCAAAAATACTGTCTTCAGTCCACAGTTGGTATAATCCACGGATGTGAAAGCTGGGATACAGGGAGCCAGCTGCACGTTTATTGAAGAGAATCCATGTATAAGTGGACCGGCACAGTTTAAACCTGAGCTGTTCAAGGGTCCACCATGCACAGGTCAGCTTTACTGGGGGATGTTATCATTGGAGAAATCAGGCAGTTTAAGCAAAAGGAGAATGGCACACTGACTCCCGAGTGCCAGCTGCATCGGACAGGCGGAAGGGACAGCTGTGCTTGGAGAAAGAACATTGTGAGCAGTGTCATCAGGGAGAGCCTTTGTTGTCTGTGTTGGAACTGGGACTGCTTCTTGTGTCTTCCCCCACCTGGCAGACAGGGATTTGGTCCAGTGGTGCTCAGTGAGGATTCCATAGCGCCGAGTGGATCCTTTTCCTCTGGCCTTGGTGTGTCCTGTCAAGAGGGCTGCAGGGGGGAACCATGATCACCATCCCCAGGAGAGGGATCTGCTGGGTCCTGCCTGTGCCTTCCAGTGCCTGAGGCCAGACCGCCCCCCCGCCCCGCCCGCACCTGTTTCTTACAACTTTCCATTTCATTCTTTCCAGTCCTCAAATTTTTATTGGGCAGCTACTAGCTCTAGGGCTTGAAGTGCTACAGTAGACAAAAGCCGGTGGTTCTGCCCTCGTGGAGCTTATTGTGCATAACTCTGACCCTGCATAACTGTTAAGAGGCAATTGCAATGCCACGTGGCAGATGCCACACTGAGGGAGGTGGAGGGAGATGTGGACCCCGGGGGGAGGCACCTCTGACATAAACTCTGAGTGGGGAGAACCTCAAAGAAGACTTCCTGGAGGAAGTGACCTCTAAACTGAAACCTGAAGGGAGGACTTTTATGCAGCAGGAGAGAGGAAGACTATGTCAGGCAGAGGGAATGCATGTATAAAGGCCTAGAGATGAGAAAGAAGGTGGCGAATTTAGGAAGCTGAGAGAAGTTCTGCTTCCCCCAAATGGCAGTCCCCAGCTCCCCCTGAAGGCATTGGCGTGATTTGTGTGGTAGGATTCCAAAATGCACAAGGGCCCCCAGGAGGAAAGATTTTGACTCTGGAATAAGAGGTCATTGTAAGTCATCGTGATGGGACAGGAAATGCTGGTGGTCCCCACCTTCATGTCACAGCCCTCACCTGCACCCTTCTGTTGTGTACCTGTTTCCAAGTGCTGTGATTTGGGCTTTCATGCCAGCCTGGCCCGCACCTTCCGGACCTACCTCTCCGCTGAGTACAACCTGGAGACCTCTCGCCACGAGGGGCTGGATGTCATCGAGAATGCGGTGGACAACCTGGATTCCCGAAGTGACAAGCACACCGTCATGGACATGTACAACCAGGTCTTCTGTCCTCCACTCAAGTTTGAGTTCCAGCCCCACATGGGGGATGAGGTACGTTACTCCGAGGAGCCATGCTTGAGGCTGCTTCTGTCTATTCTCCCATGTGCTCCCAGAACATCAGTAGGATGGGGACCGTTAGCCCCCCTTCCACATGCAAGATGTGTGTCTCAAGGCCTGGGGTCAAGTTCTTGGTCCAAGTGTTGCCCAAACCAAGGAGTTTACCACTAATACCTTAACCTTGCTGGCTCAAGTCCCCCACCTGCAGAATTGCAGGACCTTAGTGCTGCTTCAATTCCCCCACTTATGTCTGGAAGACCCCAAGAGAGTCCCACATCTGCATACTTTCTCCCCTTGGATCACAGAAGGCTAGGCCTCATCACAGCCGCTCTGGCCAGAGCCTCACCAGGGCACTGCCTGTCCTCCAGCACAGGAGGCACACCACCGACAGCACTTCCTCCGTGCCTGTACTGCGCAGATCCTCACTGTATTCTGAGGGGGAAACGATGGGATAAGGCATTTGTCACTGGCCCCAAAGCAGCACACTAGTTACCCAAGCTTCGCAAAATTCCTTATGCATGTAGTTCCTTGAGCTTTTCTGTATCATTCCTCCCTCTGTCTAGGGCTTGGTTCCTAGGCTTGGAACTCATGGAGAGAGCCATCACACTCTGCCTCCCTGCCTCTATTATCTCTACCCCAGGGATATGAGTGCAGAACTTTCTCCCAGTGGCCTCTGTCTGTCCACCTAGATACAGGGTCCAGCTCACATAGTACCCCCTCTTTTATTACAAAGTCTTTCATTACAAAATTATAAGCATGTAATTCTGTCATATAACAATATCATGGTCAAGCACTCCATTTTAGGTGAAATGTTCAAATTAAAACTATATTACACCCATAATATTACCCGACCAACCACACTCAAGTAGGCCTTTCCTCTGCCAGACCCTGTATATCCCAGCCAGGTACGTGGGAGCTCAGGGAACCCAGACCTGTCGTGTAGAGGACCCCGCCCACCTCTGGATCCTGTGGGGGCTCAGCGGGACTATCCACTAAACTTGTGTGACAGGGAGGGACAAGGAGGCTCAGCAAATGGCATTTGCTGGACCCTCTGATGGTTCTACCCACTTTCTTCATCCACAAAAACAGAGGCCTGTGTAGGGCTTTCTGTAGCGCCTGCCCCATCCCTCTGCCCTCACATCTAGCCCCTTTGGCCTGTCATCCGGACCTGAAAATTCTGACCTCATGGTTACCACTGGTGCCTGCAAGGTTTGGGTTGCCTGGTTAGTGGTAAATAGCTAGTATAACAGAGCCCTACTATCCCTCATGATCTCAGCTGAGTCACCCCAGGCAGCCCAGCCCACAGGTGGTGGTGACAGGGCCCTGGGTGGAATGGATGTAGGGAGAACAGTATTTCTCCCCACCCTTCCCCTTCTCCACCTCTCACCCAATCAAGCTGCTGGGGAGGAAGTTCTGTGAGAGAGATCGCCACACAGTTGCTTCTCTGCCTCTCGGAAGCACCTGCTGGGGAATAGGAGCACCAGCTGGTTGTTGCCCATTTATTGTTCTTTTCATTGGCTTCTCTTAGGCAGTTGTTTTGTTACTACAACTTCCTGCCTGGAAATGAACCAACTAGTCTCACTTACCCAGATTATGTCAGAGCTCTTGGTAAACCCTGAAGAGTGCACAATGTAGAAGACCACAACTGAGAGGCCAACAGTGCGATTCGGGAGGGTGGCCCCTTGTTCCTGTCTAGTGTTACCAAGTGTAAGCTATGGTTCCTTTGGCCTCCGAGCCTGTTTTCATAGCTTTTGATAGGGATATTTGTGGGAGCTCTGGCCCTAACTCCACACAGGTGATGAGGACACTGGGCAACCACAGGTGGGGGCTGTTGTTTCTACAGGTGTGCCAAGTCAGCGCTCAGCAGCCTGTCCAGACAGAATTACTCATGCGGTACCACCAGCTGCAGTCCAGACTGGCCACTCTCAAGATAGAGAATGAGGAGGTGAGTGAGCCCCTCTGCCCTATAAGGGATTTCCTTACAAAGGCCTAGCTTGTCCTGGGGAGTCCACACTCACCAGAGAGCACATAAGAAATTAGGGTTCATTTGTAAGATGGACTATTACACAACCATTAAAACCATGCACACCAAGAATCTTTAATGGTAAGGGGGAATTCTCACAAGATATTAAGTTAAAGAAATGCAAAGAGAAAGTAAAACCGATGTTCAGTATTATCATAACCAGAGTACGTTCATATGTATCTGTGTATTCACAGTTATGGAAAAAAGATGGAAAGGAAGTACTTCAAAATGTTAATAGTGGTTATATCTGGGTTGTGATTTCTGTTTTCCTCTTTGTGCTTTTCTCTGTTTTCTGTGATGAGTTTATGTTATTTTTACCATCAGAAATAATAATAAGTATTTTAATTTATACAGTTAGATAATAAATAACCCCAGGCACACTAAGTGTGTCATGGGTTCTGAGTTCCAAGGAACTTTTGTCTCACCATGGCCAGCATACGTCCCACGAAGCTGGTGACACAGGATTGCCACTGGGAGGGTACAGGTGGAAATCCAGCTGTGGTGGTTCCACTCTGACGTGGACGGATGAGGCCAGGTGGGAAACCCATTCCAGCCTGGACACCTCCATGCAGGGAGGATGTCAACCAACTGGAGGACGCCAGGATGTGGGCAGTGTCACCCAGGATTGTGGGCAGGCTTATCATTGAGAAGCATTCACAGCTGGAAATGGGGATCCACAGTCCTCTCTTCACATCTGAAGATGGCTGTCCATCCTGGACAGAGAGGCTGGTTCACCCTGTGCCTCCACAAAGGACAGAGCTCGGGCGGATGTGAGACAGGCCGTCTCTCAGGATGATGACAAATCAAAGCACTTGGGAGGTTATGAGGAGACATATTACATATTTGTTTTTCAAACCTAACAAACTGTTTTCTTTATTTATTCATGCTCTACATCTTTCTCTGAAACATTTTAAATTATTTACATGGAACAATATATGGATAATAATGTTAGTGGAATTTAAATTGGAGATTGGGGCCACAGAAAGAATGAAGCAAGTGTTCCTCTGTATAGGCTGTCCATGGTCATGGAAATTCTTGATTTTGAACCTGAGCTTCTGTCAGGCTATGTTAGAAAGAACGGATTCACTCATTTATTCATTCAACCACTATGTATTTAGTGAAAACTTACTCAAGTATTTCTTAAGCACGTATTATGTGCTAAACATTGTCCTAAGTGCAGAGTAAAGAGAGTGAGCAAGACAACATAGTAGCTCCTCTCGTGGAGTTTATATTCTAGTGAGAACATAGAGATAATCGAAACACAAAAGCAAACAGACCAATAAATGAATAAGTATGCAAAGTATTAGAGATAGGCACTAAGTTAAAAATTGTTGTCGGGGGCACCTGATATCACGAGGAGGTGACAGTTAAGTTGAGACCCGAGTGACAAGGAAGAGACTGAGCAACAGTAATTGAACAGTGAATGTAGGCGCAGGTTCCCCTGGAACTGTTTTTGGAATGACACTCCATCAGGGTACGGGGCTCAAGCCAGCGAAGGGATATTGTAAGGTGGTGGCTCGTGTGCCCTGCATGTGTAGCCTTCTGGGGTCCCATTCAATCCCCAGAGAGAAGTTGGAATCCTGGAGAAATGACCAGGCAGTAGCGTCTCAGCATCTGTCTTCCTCGGGGTTCTCTTTTCTGTCTGGCTTTTGATGGGACTCAGGCGGCAGATCGATGGAGGGTCCATTCATTGAGGATGGCTGCTCAACTTACCCCGACTTTGTCCCCTCCCTTGAGAGAACCAAGAGTATTTCTAGTGTTGTCCCTCCCCAAGGGACCTGCCTCCCATTGAAGGAGTTAGTTTGGGGCTATATAAAACCAGGTGAAGAGAAACACACCTAGAAACCTGAATTCCTTGTTCATCACAATATTCTCCACGGTTCTCTCTGGATGAAGCAATTCAATAAAACAACTTTAGATTGGGCAGCCTGGGTTCTCACCCCAGCCAGCTCACTGGCCTTAGTTTGCACATCGGTGTGATGGGAATGAATGATTACCTTGTCCTGCCTGCCTCCAATAGAGGCTTTGTGTGGAAGAAATAAAGTAATGGTTGGGAGAAGGACTTTGAGGTGTCAGAGGCATTCTGAGGCTAAAGGATTTTTGTTGACATGTTTTCCCAGGTGAGAAAAACCCTGGATGCCACCATGCAGACCTTACAGGACATGCTGACTGTGGAGGACTTTGATGTCTCCGATGCCTTCCAACATAGTCGGTCCACAGAGTCTGTGAAGTCGGCTGCCTCTGAGACCTACATGAGCAAGATCAACATTGCCAAGAGGAGGGCCAACCAGCAGGAAACAGAAATGTTTTATTTTACAGTAAGTGGACCCAGAACCTGCTGTCTGTCGACCCACTGGCATTGACTTTTGGGGAGCACCTCAAGCTAGTGAAACCACAGGGGTCAGTTAGACCTACAATTCTTCCCATATGCTTCTCAAGTTAAGTTACCTGGCTTGGCTTTGTGAAGTGCAGGAATTGAGTTACCAGTGACAGTATTGGCATTGATTTTGAATTGACAGTTATTGCAGCTTTCCTGCTCTAGGAAAAAACCAGAGAGTATGTTCAGTAGGGTAAGAGGAAAATGGTAATGGAGCCAGGTGCAAGCCCCATGTAACAACCCGAAAGGTTAGCGGGTGGTTTTCATGTTGCAGTGTCTTAAATTGGGGTGCAGGCTTTGTAAACAATGCCAAGCTTGGTCCACGCAAACTGCTGGTGAGTTGCCAGCCCTTTATATAAAATCCTAGATGGCTAACGGTCCACTGCTGGGGACAGGGAGGAACAAGGATAGGAGGCAGCAGGGCCTTAGTTCGACCAGTGTTTAGTGAACACAGAATTTGGGTTTGTAAGGGACCTTAAATCCTCTATCTGATACTTGATCCCATCCAACCACATCCCTGCCAAAAAGCCATCCAGACTCTGCTTGCACAGCCCCAGGATGAAAAGCTCCCTCTTTCCCCAAACAGCCCTTTGGTTTGGCTTGTGGCTGGCTATAGATATTGTAATGTTTTCCCTTTTGTCTGTTCTCTTCGAAAACCTGCCTTACTAGGATTTCTGGCCGTTGATCTTTTTTTTTTTTCAGTTTGGTTTTCTAAAAGTATTTTTTTTTATTTTAATTGTTATTCAAGTACAGTTTTCTGTCTGTTTACTCCCGTCCCAGCCCATCCCCACAGTGCTCCCCACCTCCCTCCCATTTCTACCCCCCTTAGTTTTTGTCCATGTGTCCTTTATACTTGTTCCTATAATTCCCTCCCTTTCTCCCTGAAATTCCCTCCCCTCTCCCCTCTGGATACTGTCATCCGTTGATCTTGATTCTGTTCTCTGGGGTGATCTGGAGAGAGGCTGATTCTACAGTCATTGGCGTGGCTGCAGGGAGCTTGGTTTTCATTTCTCCAGGCTGACCCTGTCTGGTCCCTTCAGTCCTACCTCATAAGATTTTCTGCTGAGTGGCCTCAGTTTCCTAGTGACTCTCTCTGGTACACGGTCCCTTCGTCAGTGCCTCTTCCAAAGTGAGACTCCCAGCAGTGTAGTCTGACCAGCGCGGAATAGAGCTAAATTTTCACAGAGGTGCTATGCTCCTTTTCCTATGTCCTAAGATCATGTTCCTTTTTAAAAATAAAGATGAGTTTATACCAGTTAAATCTGTTCTCTACACCCTGGCATTGAACCAGGTCACCCTACTTCCAAAGGATGTGTAGGCGATGTCTTGGGTAGGGCTCATGTTAACCACCAGTGGGATTTCCTCTTGATGGGTTCAGTTCCTGGCTCCCGGCTGTCAAGATCCTGATCCAGTTCAACGTACAGGGGGTGGGAGAAAAGTAGACGTACTTGCTCATATGGAATATTTACAGTAAATAATAAATACTACAAGAATAAACTTTGTATTTCATGGACTCACTACTGTAGACCTACTTTGCTCACCCCTGTATATGCTGCCTCGTCAGCCCTTGTGTCACCTGCGGAGTCAGTGAGCATGGCTTCCCACCTGAATGTTTGTCAATAAGAAAAGAAAGCTGGTGTGTCAGGGGCGAGGCCAAAGACAGAGTTGGTCAAAATATGCCACTAGGCTAATATTGATCCATTAATCTGCACTTTTAGATTGTGGTCATTTAACCGTCACAAACTCGCCCAGCTCTCACATTCATCTGGTGACAGCCCTCGTCAGATCCCTTGTTAAAAACCAATAGTCGTCACGCACTGCATTTCCGCCATCAACACTCTTTGGCCTTGTTGTTTTCAAGAAAGAAGACATAGCTGGTCTTAGTGAATGAGCCGATGCTGATTTCTGGCGCTCACCACTTCCACTGGGGGCCTCCTGTGTTTATCGGGAGAATTTGTGGGTGTGAGAAGTGCACGAGAGTGTTAATTCACTCTGGCAGCAGAAACAAAGGAATCTGGATGGCAGGGCGGAGAGGGGGGTCCAGCCTGGGTGAAGCTGAAAGATAGGATTCACCAACATCTACGATAAGGGTCATCGATGTTGTGTGTTCATGTTAGTATTCAATTTACCAACCTGGTTGGCTAGTACACCTCATGTCTTGATTTTGTAACAGTATATTGGGTATGTATAAGGACATAATATTTCGCAGTACAATTGGATGGCATTCTTTCCTTCATGGGTCACACATGAAGGCTCGGTGAAGCTGGGAAGAAGCGGGCAGAGTCCACAGGCCCCAGGGACCCAGGGTGCGAGTGGATAATCTATAAGGCTTATTACGTGTTTGGGATTAAGAGCTTCAACTACCAGGGGCAGTGGAGCATGGTAGAGAGGATATCTGCTTATACCTCAGCTGTGCTTTTTATGGTGAGTTCTTACAAATATGATGGGATCGGGGTCATTGCTCCCCGAAGCATCCAGAGAGAGCCTCCAGGAGAGTAGTTATTAAACTGAAGTGTGCATTTGAATCACATGGGAAGCTTGTTCAAAACATAGGTTCCCAACTACTGTCTTCTCCAACGTGGGGCCCTGGAACGGTGAACAGCTTTGGGCCTCCGTGGGGTTCTCAGGTGAAAAATGAGGGCTTAGATTCTCAGTATTCCTAAGCAGAAAGCTGCATTTTGACCTTCTCCACAGCTGGGTGGGAGGCCACGGTCCCTGCACCACACTTGGAGAAAACTGCAAGTCGACTCTCCTTTTATACTGAAGGGGCCATGGAGGCCCAGAAATATTCAATAATCTGTCCAAGGCCACACACTGAACAGTCGAGGCTCTGAGTCCTGCCTCCTCCTGGCTAGAATGGGAATGTTGATGCTCCCCACGTTTGCCATCCAAGATTGTGGTGATGACCAAGTGGATGTGTTTGAAAACTGTTGAGTGCTCTATAGCTGCAAGGGGGAGTGACTCTTCCTGGCCAAGGGATGAGGTCATAGGAGCTAAGCAAGGCCATGGCCAAAGTGAGGGGGCATCATAACCTTCTACCAGCCCAGCCACTGCAGAAACCCACCGAGGTGGGAGCAGGGTGAGGTGACCCAGTCTTACCTGTGCAGATGTCAGCCCCCACCCAAGGGCCTTGCCCCTACAACTGTGTTCACAGAAGACGGTGGGTTCCAGACACTCCTTTACAGGTAGTACTGGGGCCCTGAGCCTCCAGGGCTCACTTCCCTGCTCCTCTGCTGCCCTTGCTGAGCACTCTGGCTGGGGCAATAGAGTAGATTTCTTCTTGAGAAACCAGCCGGCAAATATGGAGCAATCACGTCCATTCATGTCCCTTAATTCCCAGGGTTTTTCAATTGCTATTCCAGCTACTTAGAATGTTCCTTCCCTGATGTACCTACACAGCCGCCTCCTCACCTCCTTCAGGACATGTCAGCCTTGCAGTGAGATCTGCCCCAACCCCCTGTCCTCCATTTCTGCCTTATTTCCATTCAGAGCACTGCCCCCATCTGACCAATAGTGTAGTTTACTTACTTTCAGCCAGCTTGTTTCTCTTCTCACTCTTCTGCATCAGTTCCACCAAGTCAGGGATTTAGCTAAATCTCTCAGCGTCTGCCGTAGACCAGGCATATAGTAGTCACCGAATTGGGCAGGGACCGCACCTACAGTGGCTCACAGTCCGGCAAAGGCATGCACAGCAGAGGGGACTCCAGCCCTGAGTTCGGGTGATACAGGGTGGCAGGGGAGCTGAGGGAAGTTGGTACCTGTGTAAAGGTGTGGCTGAAGCCCTCCTGAACTTGGGACAGGCAGATACGTTTCTATTCTGGGTGGCCCTGTCCCTCCCCACTGCTTAGAGTTCACTGTGCTTGGCCAGACCCCTGAGCTCGAGGCAGCTGCGGGTCCCAAGGGCCTCGAGCACATCACTTCCCTGTGCCAGCCTTACCTGTCTCATCTGGAAAAAGAAGAAAACATATCCCCCTATGCAGTGGGGGTTATTTTAGTAAGACCGTCTCCAGGGGCCTGCAGAGCCCTTCCCCCTTCTGAGGCGGGCCAGGCGAGAGAAAGACTTGTTTCGAAGCTCCTCTCTGACGGATCCGATGAAGCTCTCTTGCCTCAGCTGTGTGCCCCAGGGATGGATCCGTCTTCGTTGCTCTTGGCCCAGAAGCACAGTGGAACTTTGATGCCCGAAGGTGCCCTCTGCTGGGCTCCCACAGCCCTCACCTGACAAAGCGCCTTTCACCACTTCCATTCCCCTGAGCTTTCTTTGTGTTCCCAGAGCAGACCCGGAATGCCTGGCACCCTCCTAGGACTGGGCAGCCATACTCAGCGGAGCTGGGGATCTGATGGAGCAGAGTGAAGGAGCAGCTGCAGAGGCCCCCCTCCCCCCATGCTGGGGTCCCTGAGGGTGGCACGATCTCCCTTTGACCTCTCCACCCCAGAGGTCCGTTCCACAGCCCAGATTGTGGGACTTGGCCCTGCCATCTCCAATGTCCTTGTACCTTGTGTCTTACAGAAATTTAAAGAATATGTGAATGGCAGTAACCTCATCACTAAGCTGCAAGCCAAGCATGACCTACTCAAGCAGACCCTGGGTGAAGGTGAGTCAGCTGTCAGAGGCCTGTGAGGAGGGGCCGTCTTCCCCCCTGGGTTCTGTTGTTACGCCTTAAGCTGTTTTAGCTTAAGACACTGGGCGCTTGGCAGAATGATGGCTGGTACTGGGGCCATCTTCCAGGACTGAGTAGGCTGCTGCAGTCTCTAGTCTGTCATCCTGGTACCAATGCTGAGAGGGCTCCAGTCTGGCTACAGAAACTAGGGGGCAAATACAAGTTTTGGTTTAGTTGCAGGGGAGAGTCTAAGGCAAAGTGCTAAAGGAGTCCCCAGTAGGGAGGGGGTAGGACTTCAGAGACACGGGGGTCTCCATTAATGCTTTTCAGGGATACATTTAGTGACCAGGATTCAGGGTCCAAAAAAGAAAAATGCATATGTGTAAGGTAGGATTCTGTCCTTGAGGGGCCTGAAGACTAGGTTTAAATCTACCCAACGGTTTCCATAGCATACAAGGCCCTATGTCATTTGACATCTGCCTGCTTCCCCGACCTCATCTACCATTTTCTCCTTCCTTACTGCGCTGCAGTGACACTCAACTCCTCCCTGCCCTTCAGAACTCACTGAGCTTATTCTTGCCCCACGGCCTTCGCATATACTCTTCCCCCTGCCTGGAATGCCCTTACCCCAGATGTTTGTATGGACAGCTCCTTGTCCTTCGGTTGTCAGCACAGATATCATGTCCCCAGTGAGACTCTCCTTGCTTCCCAACCTCAAGAAATCACCACCTCTGGCCCACAATTCTGTTTGATTTTCTTCTCATTCATCATCATGTGAAATTACCCTTTGTATTATTTGTTCACTTGCTTACGGTCTTTGGTCATGCCTCCCCGCACCTACTCAACAGTATCGTATCTTAAACCAGAGTAGGGACTTCCTTGCTTATTTTGTCCATCACTTTATTTCCAGTGCCTAGAACAGCGTCTGGCTCATAGTCGGCCCTCAGTTAATAGTCACTGAATCAGTGCTGAATAGAAAGGTCACCAGAACATGAACTAGGACCCAAGGTCAAGGATGGTTTACAGCAAATGCTGGTGGCCCTGGAGCCTGGAGTAAGGCTCGGCTCTGAGGGGAGGGGCCTGCTTGGAGCACCATTAGCCCTGCGTTCTGTTTGCAGAGGGCTGTTGGCTGAAGGATGTGCTCCACCAAAAGGAAAGGAAACATGGGGTGCAGGAAATAGGGAGCCAGCATGAGAGAGATGAAGGGAATTTCCAAGGTGACGATGCCAGGAGATCCCTAGATGACAAGTGGAAGCAACCCCAGAGGGTGCCCAGGACTTGGAGTCAGGAAGAGCATTACAAAATCAGAGTTGTGCTGGGGCCAGGGCTCTTTGCCATCCACAGCATGTCCTTGCCCTTCACTGGATCACTCTCTTCCCCTTGGGGGTGCACAGGCCCATGGCTGTGCTTTCGTCATGCAAGACCTCCCCAACTCTGTCCACTCAGCAAACTGTCCACTGGGCCTCTGGATCTGCAGCTCCTTGGCGTTTGTGAGCCCATGCTTTACAGGAAACGGTGAGAAATTAAACCACTTCACAGCCCAAGGCACTTGTAATCTAGCTGAGAAACAACTCATTAATTCACAAACAACTAAATAACAATAGCGTTGTCACACGGAAAGACTGAGTGAATTTGCACATGAGCAGCACACACTCTGAGGGCTGTGAGTCAGGAGAGGAAGAGATCACTGTGGGTCCAGGAGAGCTGGAAGGGCTTCAAGGAAGATTAATAACTAGGGCTTAGAGGAATAACCAGGGCTTTAAAACTAATACCAATGGAAAACTTTCAATCAGCTTCGTTGGCATGTAACTTGCATACAATAAGACGCACCCATTTTATGTGTAGAAATCAGTTTTGATGAACATATTCACCCACGTATAACCACGCACATCAAACTATAGAACATCCCACCCCTTCAGAAGTTCCCTTGTGCCCTTCTGCAGTCAGTCCCCCTGTCGTCCACCCCACGCGACCACTGCCCTAATTTCTGTCACCACAGATCAGTTGGGTGTGTGCCAGCTGGCGGGGGCTGGGGAACTCTGGAGAGTGATGGAAATGTTCTATATCCTGATTTGAGTAGTGGTTATACAAGGGCATGTATTTTTGTCTAAATTCATTGACTTGCGGGGAGGGGAGGGAAGAGTGAGTTGCAGTAGCCTTTTCTTCATTTCCTCCCACCTCTCTGCTCTCTGTGCGACCTGACATTGCAGTATTGGGCCAGGTGTCGGGGGCCATTGAGGAGTGTGGGTAACCAGAGGGAAACGCAGCAGCAAGAATGGAGCCGAAGAGAAGAGACAGAAAGTCCTAGGGAGGAGGTTGGTGAGGTGCGAGGGGGCATCACTCCGACTAGCATAAAAGATAAAGACTGATTGATGTTTGTGGTCCTGGGGCTGGGGGCTGTTTCTCACGTCATGTTTTTCATGCGTGTGACACGTGAGTTGGTGGCTACTTATATTTTTGAAATCGGACCTGCTGGATTTAGAAAACTAGATGTTCTCGGAAAGAATCAGATCCCAGATGAGAACGTGCCTCTCTCTGGCTCGCCCATGAGTGCTCTCAGAGGTGCCTTTCATTACTGCCCTGGCCTGAATGGCCTTAATGAAGTGATGATAATAGCTTTGGTTGGCGTAGCTCCTGACCCATTTGGTCTCCACTACACCTTGCTCTGCGATGGGATTCACCAGTCCTTCTTCTCAGTTTTGAGCTGAGTAGCAACAACAACAAAAAAAAAACTGCAGGGAAGCACGGCTTCAGAAGTGTGAGGGCAGCGGAGAGAAGAAGGGCCATCTGGATGACCCGCCGAGGCTGTTTCCCAGTGAGCCGGCAGTGGATATGCCAGTGTGTTTCTTTTGATACCTGGGACAGGGAGGTTTTAATCATTTGTTTGTTTTAAACTAATTTTAGACTGGCAGAAAAGTTGCAGAGGTAGTACAGAGTTCCTGTGTACTCCATGTCCAATTCCCGTGACTAACGTCTTACAGTAGTATGGTGTATTTGTCACAATTAACGAGTATCGGTGTATTAGTATAAACTAAAGTTAATAAATTACAGAATTACTGAAAAAACTGACGTCGAGACCAAATCTTTGTCGTCGTTGTTGTTCATTGCATGATGAAGGTATATCTGGATTCTTAGGGCACTGGATGGAAGGAGAGAATTTTCAACCAGGAGAATTTGCACCGACTCAGATTGATGAAGTTCTTGCCCATTGGGCAAAGGGAGGCATCGAATCGGCAGGCCAAAAAGAGCTCAGAATTTTGGCTGATTCCTTCTTTTGAGTGTCAGATGGTTCGTATTTGCCTGAGCACACGGACCTGCATCCTGTAGAAAGCTCTGCTAAGAGTGGGGCTAGGGTAGGGTCCCACCTGCAGCGGTCTTCTTATTTCACCTGAGACCTATTCTGTATGGGGGGGACAGTCTGGAAATTGTGAGAACAAGTGAGAAGTGTGGGGCCAAGTAGAATACTTCGACGGAAAATTATGGGTTTTTTAAATTAAATAAAGTATCATGTCAAATGCCTCAATTTCTCTCAAGTACTCTTTTGCCAGCATGGCTGAAAAACCCCCCATAAATTAGAGAAAACACGACGTCTTTTGGGTCACCTTCACTTAGAAGTGAATTTTTGAACATGACTGATCCCAGTACACAAGTAAAACAGGTTCAACTGGCATTCCTTGTTATAAATTACATCACTGCCACATCTTGGGAACAGGAGCACCTACCCTTACATACCTCTGGCTGTTGCATTGTTGTTTTATTGGCCAGAGAATTCTTAGTTTATTATCTCCGAGTCTTAGCTCTTTGACCTTTTTATTGCTCTGGGTAGTCTGTAAGCTCCAGGGCTTACACCAAAGATACAGGTGGTTTTTCAATTTACTAAAGGCCCTCACAAATGAATGTGCATTACCCATAAAAGGGATGGGACACAACCTTTTCAGGCCCAGATTTAATGGTTCATTACAGAGCCCTGTGTCAACCAGGACCAGACAGCCTGACCTTCTAGAAAATGACTGAGCCACCAACTATAAAATATTTCTTTTTAATCTCAACAGGTCTCCAAAGGTAAAGGACAGAGTATTTTAGATTTCTTATACCTGTTAGAAGTTGAGACAACAGATTCCAAAAGATGTTGGTGATGGGGCTCTTGAGAGCTGGAGTGTGGTCTGAGCTGAGCAGAGGGTGTGAGCGTCCTCGTGGGGGGAAGCCTGCTGTGAGG
Source organism: Carollia perspicillata (assembly GCA_004027735.1). Taxonomy (NCBI): domain Eukaryota; kingdom Metazoa; phylum Chordata; class Mammalia; order Chiroptera; family Phyllostomidae; genus Carollia; species Carollia perspicillata. The sequence continues at coordinate 22,666 of PVKM010010275.1, forward strand.
GTGTGCTGCTGACATTCCACACCGCAGCGCCCCATCCCTTTGATCCTTGTCTCCCCACTGCTTCCCTCCCTGCCTGTCTGTCCATTCATCTGTGCACCCATTGATCCCAAAGCACAGGCACTGTACTTGGCCAAGACTGAGGGTACAGTGCAGTGTGTACAAGAATCACCTGGGGTGCTTGTTAAAACATAGATTCCTGGGTGCTTATCTCAGTTATGCTAATTTAGGAGGCCCATGGGAGAGCCTAGAGATCTGCATTTTTAGCAAAGGTCCCTGATGATTCTGATATAGTCAAGAGGCTGTAGTCTGAGAATCACTGGAGAAATGTATGTGAACAATAAAAAATAAAATGTATGTGGACATAGCCCTATGAATAGAAGGTACTTAGGATTTGATAAAAGGTAGTTCTTTCTAACAGACCACAACTCACGCATGATTTGGTTTTTCATTTTACAAATAATGAAGACCAGTTAGTTTTTGTTTTTAGAAAAAGGTGTTCTCTGGTTAAAAAACAACAACTAAACATCAATGTATACTTTTCTTTCCAGGGGAGAGAGCAGAATGTGGCACAACCAGGTAAGAGCTGGGCATCGTGTTTTCTCTCACCTGTTGCCCTGAGGTGGGGACTGAGAGGAGGTGGGAGGAGCAGGAGAGAAGTGGAAGGTGGAAGACAGACACTGCTGAGAGCTCAGATGGCCGGGCTGCTCTTGCAGTGGGACAGCTCTTCACCACTGTTGCAAGGGAGTGATGTTTTTACCGCTGCTCTGCTGGGCTGCTGATGGGGAGGGGGCTGTGGGTCAGTGGGGTATCTCCCCACCTCGAGTGCACTGTCCATCAGGTGGGACAGAAATGTATTGCAGTGGCTGAGGACAACCAGTAGAGGCCAGAGGCTGTGGGGCAGCTGTTGACCTGTCTTCCTGTCTGTTACCTGGCTGCTGAGCAAACTGCCCAGCTGAGGTGCGGGGCCCAGCCTAGGGTTCCCATTTGCTAAGGCTTTGGATTTGGCTGGAATTGCACATATTTGGGCACATGCATGCGCATACCCACATAAGTGTGCACAGATGCCCCTAATGCCCGCGCCCTGGCTTTGGACCTCACCTGCACCTGGATGGGGAGCCCCTTGTTGGGAAAATAACAAACGGGCAACTTCTGCTTTCTCTCCAGCTTGCTCAGCGTTATACTTTGTGCCTTCCCCTGAGCAGACCAGAGCCAGTGAACACTTTCCACTTGGCAGCTGGTAGCTGACGTTTCAGCAACTGGACCCTTCCTCCACTGTCACAGAGTGCAGACCCACACGCAGCCCTGTCACTGCCCAGGTTGTTCCTTGCAGCCCGTTTCTTTCCGAGTTCCCAGCAGTAGCGCTTATCCTGCTGCCCAACACAGTTTCAGCCATGACCCTGGGGCCTGTACTTGTCCAGCTGTCTTTTGCCTCATTCTGAGCCTGGCAACCTGATGACATCCTTTCCCCACAAATTCGTCCCCATGACCCAGAATCCTGAAAAGTGGTCATTCTTGGCAAGAGGGAAGATGAACCCTCAACTCTCTGCTCATCTGGAAAGGAGTTGGCTGGGAAGAGCCTTGGAAGACTCTGGGGTTTTCAATTTGCCGGGTCCAGGATGGTGGAGGCTGGGGGCTCTCCAGAGGCTAAGCCCGTGCAGCTGTTCCCCTGGGCCCTGCAATTCGAGGGACATCAGGATAATTCATAGTGCCCGGCCAGAAGCTCTGGCACAGGGGCAACAGATATGCATGGTCACTTTCTAAAACCTTTTACAAACAAACAATTTATTTACTTATTTATTTATTCTGGCAAGAGGATGTTATCATAGTCCCCAAACAACAGAAGCCACATTTTATACCCAAATTTGCAAATGCTGAAACAGATGGGGGATGAATTGAGCTGTCCCCCACTCCCTCTGAATTCCTAGAATTTATGTGGGAGAAGACTGTTCTAGCAGGCTACAGGAGAGAGCTGTAATCAATCCTTGGCCAGGTCCCAGGGTCTACCTCAGAGAAAAGTTGAGGTTTTTTGTTGTTTTTTTTTTAAAATAAAGCCCACTGAGATGTTGTCTCCCACACCTGGTGCCTGGGAAGTCAAAACCAGGATTGCCAGACCTCCCACTTACATGCAATGTACTAAACTGAACGCCCAGTCACCTGCACTCTGACCTTTGGCCACGGTCAAATACAACTTGGTCAGTAAACTAAAAGCGTCCCTTTACTTCCCACAATTTCTTTTAACATGTCATACAATGAATTGTCCACTTGGTAATAGTTTTTAAGTTAATCCAAAAGGCCCTGGGCGAGATGTTTCTATACTGTGCCTCTCTGTATCTTCCACACTTCCTGTCCAAGGTCAGTGTCGTGGACGATCACTTGTGCAGGTCCTCTCAGCCAAGTCGCTGCTGTCCTTGTGTAGATGGACCAGCTTGTGCACATGGGCTGCGGCACGTGATGTTTTTCTCACACTTAAGACCTTACCTCCTAACAGCCCAAATTCGTAATAACCCTGTAATCTAGGCTGAACAGACACAACAATGCACTGGAAAAGTGTATGGTAAATGTCAAAGCCAGATGAAAACGTAAGGTTTGATTATGGTTATCCAAACTTAAGACTGGCTTTCCTAACCCAGGTTGGTGTGTCCCTGCGGTCTAGATCAGAGAAGAAATCACTGGGTTTTTCTGTCCAAACAAATGCAACCCTATGCACACCCACGCGCGGCCCCCCACAGCCTGACCACCACTGACCTACAGTATTGCTGCCATTTTGGATGTCGACACCCATGTGTATTGGGTTTTCTAGGGAACAGTCTAATCACTGTCCTTCAGGCGCAGAGTAATTCTGAGGCCAAATCCTGTGTTGCCAACATTGGTTTATTTTCATCTTGGTTGAAAGGCTGAAAGGGGACATTGGTCTCTGGTTTCTCTTTCTTCCTCTCCGTGGCTTTCTCTGTTCCTGTTTTCCCTGCCTCTCTCTCTCTCTTTCTTTCTCTCCTTTTTGCTCTGCAACTGAGCAGCAGAAGAGATGGAAGGCTTAGGCTGCCCCACTTTCCTTGGCTGAGCTGCTCCCCTGCTCCCCACTTTGTGCCCCACCCAGCATTTCAGTAAGTCGGTATCTATTTGGTGTCACGCAAAGTTGGGATAGCTACGTTTCCTTGTCAGAGATTCCAGGCAGTGCACAGAGCACCACACAAAGAGAGAAACCCTAGTGGGATTCCAACAGCCTTTTGCTTTCTGGATTGGGTAGAAGAAGTGGGAAAAAAAGTATCCTATTTTCCCTTTATTCCATTTTGTAAACTCAGAAGAAAAAAATCCTTAGGACTTATTTTCAGGAAATCCAGCAGCTGGGTACCAGGACTTTTGGTACTTGGTATCCAACACCTGTATTAAGAATCTCTACTCCTGATGGCCATGGGAGTTTAATACATAATTTAATGCCACTGCTGGGTATTCTGGAATAAAGTCAATTCCCTACTTTACACTCACACCTGAACCTGGAGTAGAAAGAGCTGAACTCTATTCATTCCCATGACCCTGGGCAAGTGTCTTAATCTCTCATCGGCTCATTTGCCTTATGTCTAAAGTGGGTCTGATAATTCTTGCCTAACTCCCAGGGTTGTTTTGAGGGTGTCATACCATGTGAGATAAGGAGCTGATCTGAGAATGTTCAAAAACAGAAACCCCAAACACTGGGAGGACAAGGTAGCAAAGTTGCTATCTTTAAGTTATTCCTAATTATAAGACTTGAAACCTGTGGCCTTGTGTCACATTTTTTGGCAATTTCTTTTAGAGTTTGGAAATTTAAGAGCAGATTTATCGTGAGAAATACCAGCCCCATACACCCACATCCTCAAAAAAAAAAATAAGTAACTTACAAAAAAAGAAATGACATGGACTTAGCTAACCGAATTGACAAAAGATCCAAGATGGGCTTGAAATATTCTTGCCTGTTGTTTCATTTCAAAATTTTGGTCTGTGCTGTTATTTTGGTTCCAATGTTTGGGTGGCATGATATTTGGATTCAACTGTGTCTTTGCCCATGCATGTCCTGGAGCTAGCAGCATTTGCTCAATACTCAAATGCCAAGGAGAAGCTGGTTAGAGCTTCCAGGATGGCTGGGCTCTCGAGGAGACACGCACAAGGCCAGTGAACAGAAGCAGCATGGCTCTCATTCGCCTTGATTGGCTCCCAAACCCATAAGACTTCTTGCGCATTTACAGAACTCAGCTGAGACCTGGAGACCAGGTCTTCGCTCGTCATGTGTGGACATTAGCTGTGCCTGCCTGGGCCCCCATGTGCTGCTTCCCAAATTGTGAACCGAGCCATTTGAAAATGAATGGCTTCTTTTGGTGAGGGGCCCTCCTCCTAACCTCAGAGCCCTTTGACCTGGAAGGCTGGCAGCACTGAGTCAGGCCCACTTGGGCTGCGAAAGATGAGCAAATAAGCCAACACAGGCCTATGCATGGTGAGCAACTCTGGAAACTGGTTCAGTGCTCGTGGCTGTTTCACTGTCCTGGGGAAATGTGGTGCGGTTTCCCCTCCCTGTGGCCAAGAGTGGAGCACAGGGAATGGAGATCCTAAAGCAAAGCAAGACACTTTCAACCTGACCCCATGGGTCCTCCACTGGCAAGGGTTAATGAGAGGGCTGAGTCTTTGGCTGGAAATGGAGTAGTGCCCTGAGGTTCTGTGGCTGGCTCAGTGGGAAAAATTTTGGATTTGCAGCCAGAGAGGCCCGAGTTTAGGGCTTGGCTCTGCCAGTTCCCCTTTCTAGGTCTCAGTTTTTGCCTCTTTAAAATGAGGCCACACATACAGGACTGAGCCTATGTTACCTGTGGTAATGGGTCTGCAGGTGCTTTAATCAAAGTGTACTTGACTAAAGAACAGGATGCAGTCGTCATCCTGGGTCACCCCAGGACCCCAAAGAAGCTGCAGCCTCCCTCTTGGCATCAGTTTCTTCATCTCTGAAGTGAGAATGGTAATCGCCTGGGGGCTCCCAGATCAATGACATAAAGATTAGTTAAGTGCATTTGAAATGCCAAGAGGCATTAGGAAGATCCGTGCCCTGATACATTGGCAGTTGACACTTGGTGATAAATTTAAGCCAAAATAATGACAATTAACCCTTCCAATCATCTGTGGAAGTCTCTTGCTTTCTCGGGCTACAGATTACACCTGTCTCCCCTGATTCCCCCTCCATCTGGTCAGCTTTGCAGGATGACAGCCTCTGATTGGAGGGTAGTGGTTTCCTGGACATGCACTGTGTCCCCGCTATGATTTAGAATGCATTCGCGTTAAAGGAGTGTTGCTGCTGCCTAACCTTGTGGGTAAAGGGCGGGCCCCCAAACATCCAAAGGCCTTCAGATGGAGCGTTGGACAGCCATGTGCTGGGGGTTCAGGGGCTCCCATTTGCATTTTGTGTTCTCCCATCGTGGGTTTTGAGAGCGTCTTTCCCAGTTGTATGTTTACATTGGTTGCTTTCATGATTTCTTTTGTTCCATTTTCCCCTAGGCCCCCCTGTCTTCCCCCTAAACCACAGAAAATGAGGAGACCTAGGCCTCTCTCAGTGTGTAGCCATAAACTATTTAACGGCTGTATGGAAACATTCATTAAGGTACTTGCTGGGGAGCCACAGAGTCCGCGAATGCGCCCAATGTAATGGCAGCCTTTTTCCACCTCCTCCCTTTGGCCAGCAGCCCTGCCCCTACCTATTGGAACTTTCCATCTGTGCCCTTGGCCAGGCCCTGTGGCAAACGAGTTCCTCCCTGCAGCCTGCGCTTAGCTTCGGTGAGGGCTTCTAATCAGAGCTGCCGCTGTCTTTGACCAGTTGCTCCTAAGTGCCTTTCTGTGATTCTCACGGGTAAGATCATGAAGAAACCCAGTAAAGTCTGAGTCAGGCTGAGATGCCAGCCCTGCCTTGCTGCTTCAGGAACAGTGGCCCTCACCAGCCAAAGAAAGGGACAGCCAGAGAAACGCCCTACCTCACTTCACACCCACATCTTCCAAGAGGAGCTTGGTTGGAAGGAACACAAAGAAAAATCCCTGTAGGCAACAGTGTGATTTTATTTTTTTTTAGTTAAGAATATGCCAGCAAAGGAAACATAAAGTTTGTATGACAGGACACCCTCCTACCTAGTTTTGCTTCTTGTTAGGTGGTTTGGGAGAAGGGAGAAAAGCTGAGACAGTCCCTACAGAATTCCTGTTTAACCTTTTACACCTTAAAAACAAAAGCGTTCCAGCTAGGTGAGTTTTCTTTTCTTGCTTCTTGAACGCAAAGGGTACAGGATCAAGCCATCACAGGTGGAATGGCACAGGCAAGTACAGATGATGATGGAGTCGGAAAGGGCGGCGGGCTGGGGAGCGACTGAGGAAGGAGGGGTGCGTTCTTAACATCAGTCAACAGGAGCGAGAGGGAAGGCCCCTGCCAGAGTTCCCCACCATCCCACGAAGGTGCTTTCCACGGAAAGGAAGGCTGGTGTCACTTGGGGGAAATAAAGGCTCTTGGGCTTCACTGCCAGTTTTGGAGTAGTGGGGGTTCCCTGCCCAGCCCTCTCTCCTCCGTCCTCAGGGTACACACAGGGCTTGCAGAGCGGGCAGGAGTGGGCAGCGTGCCTGGATCTCAGGCCTGTTTCTGCCCGTGGCCTGAGTTCTGGGGAAAGGACAGTGGGGCACAAGTTGAGACTGCCCAGGTGGGGAACAGCAGGGGCTGCTTCAGGTTATCCCAGAGGAGCGAGGCATGGAGGGCGCTGCTGGGCCAATCAGGAAAGAGGTGGGGCGCTGCTGGGCCAATCAGGAAAGAGGTGCTATGTAGAGGTGTCCTCGAGTGAGCACTTCTCCGTCCCATGGGAGGGTGAGGCTGCGTCAAAGGTTTCTTCAGCCTTCCTCCTCTCGCTGCCAGGACTTCATCCTGGACCTTGGAAAAGCCATTCTCCATAACCGAGTGGGGCCTGAAAGGCGTGTGAGCTGCCCTCCCCGACCTCAACGAGCTTGTAGTGTCCGTGAGGAGGACTTCAGCACAGAAAGCGGGAAGTGTGAGGCGACTCAGATGAGCGCTTGGTGGATTATCCCCAAGGAAACACGCTGTGTGTGAGCGTGAAGGAGGAGAGCTGTGAGCGCTGGGGCACAGGAGGCTGGGGCGGGGGTGGGGCAGGGGTGGCACTGCAGGGAACATAGGAATAAAGCAGAGAGGAGCAGGGCAGAGGCAGCCCTAAAAGGAGGAAGGAAACGAAGGCTCAGAGAGAGGGCGCCCTCTCTAATTTGCTCAGCTCTCTGGCAATGGGTGGCCAGTGAGAACACGTGGGAGGGGCTAACTCTTAGCTGACTGGACTGAAGAATTAGGTGTTCTAATGAAACGGTCTCTTAGCAGACAGCTCCTACATAACATGAGTGACTGTCTGGTCATGTGACTTCATTCCTCCTGACAGACACATGAGAACTTCTGCAACCTATATGACAGTTTGCCCCTTGGAGGTAGTCACCGTGGGCAGCTGCATTCTTATTCCACGTATATACTGTCGCTGCTGCTTCGGTTAACCAGTCTTCCTTAGAGCTTGTAGCATGGCCTTCGTCAGTGGTGCCAGACTTTGTATTAGAATGAGCACCCTGGTCCTTCAAAGCTCAGCTCTGCAGTGCACTGGAGGCACAGAATGGCGAGAGGCAGGTGCTGGACGGGGCTGGTGGACCGGCTCTGAAAGGAGCCCAGTGAGGGACACCCCAGAGCACCGGGCCGTGGGTGTGCAACAAGCACTGGGCCGTGGCTTGTTGTTGGAGTAAGTGCACGGCCTCCTCAGAGGACTGTGTGACTGAAAACGAAAGAGGTGTGTTTGTCAAAGGAGTGCGTTTCTGCGAGTCACACCGGACTCACGCCACACGCCTTCTGTGCAGTTCAGCAAACTTCCGCGCCCCTGCTGTGAGCTGGGCAGTATGTAGACGGCTTGCGTGCAGCGTGGTCTTACTCTCAAGGATTACGAACTTCCGGAAAATGAAGAGGCAGTGTAATATGGTCAGTTCTTCAACCTCTGTGAACGGAATTTCATTTTCTCGTACGATTCACAAGCTATCTGGAAGAACATTCTGCACGGACTTAGAATCCCCCACTTGGAAATGCCAAAGCTGTAAAGGTTTTCCAATAAAATCACATCACTGGGACTCCACGATTAGAGGGACAAGGAAGCATTCCCAAGTTAAGAAGGACAGATAAATGTGTTGGAGTTATGTAATAGATTTCCAGGACCCTACGTGAATGGACCTTTTCCCAAAATCCTTGACTTTTTTCTCCTCTCAGATAGAAACCCAATTTTTATTATAAATTCTGAAGCCCAGGAAGTCTGCCTCTGGGGCAGAGGGGGAGTCCTCACCTGGTCTCTATAAAATGAGAATGGTAATTACCTACCTGTTGAGTGTGTGATGCTGTCAGCACCAATGAGCTGAGAGACACCAGGTTTCTAGGGCACGGCTTAGCACGGAGGAAGCTCTGCGGAAGTGTTAGCTGTTACTGTTGCCATTTGCCGTTAGGAGATTGTTCACAGAGCCCTGTCGGACCAGGCTGCTTGCTCAGTCCGAGGATTCAGACAGGTTTGGCTAACACATGATAGTTCCCGTTTCGAGATGCCAGCGACTGGACAGATGATACCACCTAGAAGGTGCACATCCTCCAGCTTCCCAGTTCAGCCTCCTCAGAAGCCTGGCAGCACCCTGCCCCACTCACTACAGGGAGAAAGAACAGACAGTGCTCCCCTGGGAATCGGTGGCGTCAGTGACTTCAGTGAAAGCAAAGGCAATATCCTGAAGGTGTTCTCACTCTCTACTGCCCTCCCTCCCCCAGGCCTTTCTCAACTTCTGGGTTCCCTGAGGTGTTCTCAGTGCTGGTGTGAGGACCCAGGGTGGGAAGGAGAGAAAAGCCGTGTGGAGACCCAGGAGAAACTCCCCAGGCTGTTTGGTAGGAAAGCCTGGGGAGCTGTTTGGAATTTGGAATCAGGCGGGATCCTACTGGGGCCTATCCAGAGGGCACATGATAAACGTGATCTTAGTGAAATTAGCTGTTCACCAAGAGTGAGGTTTCCTGAGCTGGATTCAAGGGACAGTGTTGCAGTAGACACAGGAAGGTGCGTGTCTCTCCTTTCTGAGGGTAGCTGCGCTCACATCAAGGGGTCTTAGGGGGGGCTCCTTCCCACTGGTGAGTGAAGAGCCCCTGTGTTGAGGAGAAGCCAGTGTGCAATGACGAGGAGTGTTCAGTGCACACCGCTTCTGCACTTTGACAAGGACACAAAGAGGCCCCCACATCACCCAGCGTCCAAGGCAGCCACACGGGAAGCCTGGCTAGGGCAGGGTCCAGACCCCCCACGAGGCCCTGGGTCTTGGGGAATCCCTCCTGGGCAGGCTGGCCGGCAATCTCCCCAGGACCCTTGCTGGCTGCCATTGCATTTTGGCGTTCACGGACTCTGAAGGATCTGCTACTCTAACTGATCTTACTCCTGCATAATCTTTTCTTTTTTTCCTGCTCTGCTGCCTGTTTATTTTTTGTTATCAGAGGAAGAAGAAATGCTCGAACCAGGAACCAGGTATTTACTAGAAAGGTCCGTTAGCCCCGTTCAGCTGGATGAAGCCTGTCTTTATGGAGCATTGACTTCTAGAACAGGGCCCACCTTGCCTGTTGCCTGTGGGTCTGTTTTATTATTCTCTCCCTGACCGCAGTTAATCGAGGAAGGACTTCACAGGTGGGGTGTGGCAGAGCCACGAGGGCACCCAAATGCCCTTTACAAAAGCACGTTACATATGCCTCATTGTTTCCTCACCTGCCGAGGAGCCTAGTAGTTTAGTGTGGCCCCCTTTCAAGAAAGTTTTAAGAATGTTTTATGCTCTTTGGCGATCTGACATAACAGAAAGGCCAACCAATTGCGGAATCCAAAACAGTATCATCCCTTGCCCAGCCCTTGTCGGCCATGGGCCAGCCTAAGAAGACGTAGTTGAAAACACATTCACAGCCCAGATGCCTGTGCTCAGACTGCATCTTACTCAGCCTATTTGGCTAAGGTTGGCCACTCAGTGGTCAAGGGCTGGCATAGGCTGTTTTTAGAACCTTTTTTTATAACATGTTTACTGTTTAGCAAAGTACCTGGATGCTTAGGTCGTAACATACTGAGTAGAACTGGTCTTCCCTTCACAGAGCTCAAAAGGACCCGTGGGGTCAGCCTTGCTTCTCGCATAGTATGCTCTTCTTAATTCTGGCATTGAATACTGCCGTCCTGGGAGGAGGCCTCGATCCTGCCTTTCCGTCCCTGAGCGCTGGGGGAATAGGGTTGAGTTGGGGCAATGTGGAGCGGGGGGCAGACTTCCCCCCTCCATGGAGTGGGTCCCCTCTCCTTCCCAGCTGCCCATCAGGCCTCCTGAACCCTGATTATCTCCCAGCTAAATAAGACGACAGAGCATTTCTTTAAAGTTATCCTAGCTATGCCTTTTTCTGCACGTAACTGAAGACTTTGTATTTTAACTGTTTGTAGAGACTTTAGGATCAGCAGTTCCTTGCTTGTTTTCCTACTAATCTGATGGTACTAATATTCTGGCTTGAGGTTATCATCTGTGTTTGCAGTGTCTGTTTCCCCGTGGTGGTTGCCAAGCCCAATAAAACCCACAATGTCTTTTCTTAAGGATTCGGGACAAGCTATACCACTTGTAGTTGAGAGCTGCATCCGGTACATCAATTTATACGGTAAGTTCCATCGTGGGGCAGTGTGTTCAGCTTTCCCCAGAGCAGATGCCAGGCTGTGCTCCTAGGAAATGAGACTCCAACTCATCTGGAAGACTTCCCGTCACTGCTGCTCTTCTGAATGCTATCTTTTGAGCCTTGGGGGAAGGAGAGCAGTGGTGAGAAGACTCAGGAACCAGGAAGGTGGAGGAGCAGGGAGGGCATGGGCGGGGGCACCATTTTAGCTCCTTTCTCACTCCACCCAACCCCAGAGCTCTGCTTTGAGCCCCGAATGCAGCTGGCCAATCAGTTAATGCCGCAAGTTTGTAGTAAGCTCCATGAAGGAAATGTAGCGGCTGGTATTCGCTAGCCATGGTATCCCCAGCACTTAACTTGTACTTCCATCGACTCACGTATTCATTCCTCCAAAAGTATTTTTTCAGAGTGCATAGCAGGCACCGTTTGGATGGTGGGAATGCAGGCTTGTACAAGATACTAGGAAGGTGCCAGCCATAGGTAGCTTACATTACCAATAGGAAGGGCAAGGAAATAAAAAAGTGGAGAAATAATAATGCAATGTCAGGTATTGATATTGCCAAAAACTAATGAAGAAGGAATAGAGAGTGGCTGGAAGGGCCAGGGCTGGTTTGGTGAAGGTGGTAAGGAGAGACCTCTCCAAGGGGGTGATTAAGACTCCAGGTCCCTTTAAGACTCTAGTGAGTAGAGGGAGCCAGCCATGCAGCCCAGGTGGAGAGAAGGGAAAGTGTAAAAGCCTCCTATGGGACCAAGGCCTGTGTGACTGGACGAGAATGGGCCAGTGACACAGTGCACAAGGTCAGTATTGGTTAATGGAAGAAATAAGCATCCACTGAGCACATGATGTGTACAAACCAAACTTTGACACTTTACTAAATTATAATGTGGAGAGTTGTTTTATATAGAAAAGCCGAATCCCAGGGCAAGGATCAGGGTCTCCCCCACTCCTGCCCATTTCAGAGAAGGGAGGCCCTTCAGTTCCTCAGTCCTATAGGATGCTGATATGTCGTTACTGTTAGGTCAGGTGTCAGGGTCTCCTTGGTTCTGGCCTTGTAAAAATTTAAGAAAATGAGATCATTTCTCTTTAATAATTAAATCTCTCCTAAATTCCTCGATCCCAGGTCAGCATGTTCTTTAGACTCTAGCTTTTCTTGAAGGGAGAAAATTCCTGTGTCAGGGGAGGGAAGGGTGAGGCAGTGGGAGTGATCCTGCTTGTCCCAAACCTCCCTGGCCCTTCCTCTCAGATGGCATTTATACTCTCAGGCAAAGGTCCTTGGGGCCGGTGCGGCTGGTAAACTCGGTAGCAGTGTACACCGATCAGTCGTTTGCCTGAGCTGACTTACTGGTTAAATTGGAAGTTATCCACAGATCCAGTCTTGATATAAACTTCTTATGGCCTTTTCGTCCAAGTCCAGACAAGAGACAGGCATATGAAGCCGGATGTGTCTGAGTATTTTGGTCAGCCATAGTTTATTACAAAGGCCAGTTTGGGCTTCTGCCAGGAGACCTTCGTTGAGAATGACTGTCTGATAAAGGATGGTGGGAGAAAGAGACAAGCAATGCGATGAGTCATCTAGTTCCCACTGGCCTGATGAGCTCAAGGCCTCATGGCATTTTTCTCTTTCTTTTTTTTTCCCTCTAGGACTCCAGCAGCAAGGGATCTTCAGAGTGCCAGGATCTCAGGTTGAAGTCAATGACATCAAAAATTCCTTTGAGAGAGGTAGGTGCAGAGTGACGCTCTCGAGCTTGCGGCTGGAGGGATCCGGGGTGGTGCTAACACGTGCCTTAGAGCCAGGCGGTGGTGCCGGGCTGG
>PVKM010010276.1:0-35220 GCA_004027735.1 Carollia perspicillata
GAATTCTGTACAGTTCAATTTTCTGTCAGTTCTGGTTGTTTTTTGTTTCTAAATTTTCGTTGTCCTTAATTTTGGTTGTGCGAGGAGGCACAGTGTCCACCTATGCCTCCATCTTGGCCAGAAGTCCTCTTTCATATTCATTTTTAATTTAGGCCTTTCCAGTAACTTTTTTTTACTTCAGATACTATCTTTTTCAGTTTTATAATTCCCATTTGCTTATTTTTAATACTTTTGAGGTATTAGCATATCATAAAGTTCACGCTTTTAAGTGTATAGGTCAATGACTTGTAGTAATTTATACATTTGTGAGACCATCGCCACATTCCAGTTTTTGAGCATGTCTCTCACCCCCAAGAGCTTGCTCCTGACCATTGCAGCCAATGCCTGTTCCCAGCCCCAGCAACTTCTTGTCCCCATTTTAATTCTCTTGCTTCTTCCGGCTATGTCATACAGTAAGTAGAATATGTTGCCTGTTCCATTTGACTTTTTTCACTGAGCATAAAGTTTTTGAGGTTTTTTTGTGTTGAAACATGTGTCTGTTTCTTTGTATCATCATATAATATTGTTTGGATAGGCTACAAATTGTCCGTTCACCAATTGATATTTGGATTGATTCCATCTTTCACTTGTTTTAAGTAATGCTGTTATGAACAATCACATCTGGTAAGAGCTTACTCAGCCATTCTGGATACAGAATCTCCAGCCAATAAAAATGTAAGTTTTCTGAAGTCATTTATCCAAATCAAGAGAAACTTGTGTCTTCTGAGAAATGCATTTGAGGAAGAACTTAGAGTAAATGCTCATTTTATAAAGAGATTTACTCTGGTTTAATACTTTATGATGAAAAGAACTCTGCATCTGTTTGAATACTGGAGTGGTCCAAGGATTAAAAGTTCTTGTGTTTAGAGCTGAAATCTCTTAAGTACTCCAACCACATTCTGAGAATTAGTCCCACACAATTTCCTAAGCAGATACTGATAGGTGAAGCTAATTAATTGGTGGGCATTTTTGCCACTAAAAGTATAGATAACTGAAAAGTGAACGTCTCCCCCTGAAGCTTAGCTCAGAGTTGTAAGAAGGAAAAGAACATGTTTTCTGTAAAATCTATTCAATTTAATTTAATATATAAGTAAGAACTAGTTCAGAATATCTAATTATACATTAGAATTTATACTCAGCCCACAGCATTTGCTCTAACAAACTAGCAAGATTAAGCAATTAGTAGTGCTTGCTTAAATATTATTTAACTTGGGCTCTTTTAATATTGAAATATTCGCTATCAAAAGCTCTGAAATATGTTATTACTTCTAGTGGTAAGTGGGGTCTGAAAACTACCACTGTGAACTCAGAAATAGCCTCCAAAAGAGTTCAGAACCCTCACAGCCTCCCATATTTGCATTGAAATGAGTAGCATAAATTGAATGAACCCCAATTCAGCAAATCATCAAGAAGGGCAGTATTATAAAAGTAATAACAGCAATACATATACACATTTTTTAATCTAACATTTTTGAATAGCTTCCATGTGCTAACACTTTACCTGAATCCTCATACACTCTTCTCTTCACAGCAGCTTTGTGCCATGAACTATGCCATTGCTGTTTCACAAGGGCCTTATTAGTCCTTGAGCTTGTGCAACTTGTCCAGGTCACTTAGTGAACTGATGATGGAGTCAGAACTCAAATCCGCTCTTTTATGTCACTCAGGAGTCACTGTAACCCATGGTGTATTAGAAAGCCAGAGTTGGGAAGTCTTTGAATTAGAATATATGATTGTGAGCTATTCTATTTAGAGTACTTAAAGATCTGAAAGCATGAGAGAAAATGAGGATGTGTAATAATTTATATGCATGTGGAAATATTTATGCTGAAAATGGAATGCTGCCTTCTGGATATGGTAGAGAAAACCAATGTGAAAATGTATGACTTTTCTGTACAAATGCAGCCAAACAATTTATGAATTTTTTATTCAACCCATTTAGGTATTGTATATAAACCATCCATATCCATTTTTAGTTAAAAATATGTTTTTTCTTCATTTATATGAATGATGCTGTATTTGCGTTTTAAAATAAATTTATTATGTATATGTTTAATGCTTGACAAAATATGTACACTCAAATACCCTACCTATTATTATAGGAAGTAGAAGAGGTTCTATTCAAAACGTATTTGAAGAGAAAAGGGCAGACAAGGCAGAATGATAAGTGAAAAGAACATCTTCTAAATGCAGGGCATCGTGCTGTGTGATGTTATATACATCACCACAATTAACTTTCACAACAAACTTAGGACAATAGTATCTACATCTTCAGGAGCAAATGTCAAAGCTAAGAAAAGTTATTCTATAATTTTTTAATTTTTGTTTATTTATTTTTTGCCTTATGATACCACTAAGTTGACAAAAAATTCTGTTCAGTTTTCTTCCATAAAATAAAAGACACATTTTTTCATTTTCACCAATAACTTTATTGATTTGGATATTTTGAGTATGTCAGCTATCTCCCACTATTGGCTTCTAGTGGGTAGAGGCCAGGGGTGCTGCTAAACATCTTCCAATGCATAAGACAGCCCCAAAGCAAAGAATTATTTGGCCAACATGTCAATAATACCAAGAAACTTTGCAAACCACATTTGACATGTTTGATCAGTCACATTACCTTCTGCATACACTGCGCAAATCTTTTTTTATGTTTCAGTTGTGTTTTTACCTTTCTTGAAATAATAAAGCCTAATATGCCAAAAATGGAGTATTTTCTTCCACCTTAAATATTAAAATGCCTGAAAAATTTACCAATTTTGATAAGTTTTGTTTAATGCATGCTGATATGACAGCTATCATAGTACAATCTAACAAATTTTTTTCAAATAAAGTTAAAGACAACTAAGCACTAAGCCATTGCATGGAGAAAACATAATGCACTCTTTGGCCAACCTAGTATTAATGATGCAAACACAGTTTAATTTGATTTGTAAATTCTAAAACCCATGTCCTTCAAACTGTTACTAGGAGACTGAGAGAATGATAACATTTAATTATTACATTTTAAACTAAGTTCCTAGAAGTCAAGTTAAAAAAAAAAGGAAGCTAAATTCATTACTGCCCAAAAGAATCCTGAAACATTCAATGGAAATGACATTCCTCTCATGTCTGTGACATTCTGTGAGAAATTTGTGAAGTGTCCTGAGCCAATTGTTTCTATGGAAGAGGCAACCTATAGTAAACAGTGTCTTACTCTTTAGATCTCCAGAGATGCAGATTACCTATTTCAAGCTTGAACTGTATTTCAATGGCTGATTTTTTTCGTTGATTTTTTCTCGAGGGTGAATAATTTAGGCTTAGGCTTATACATTAAAGACAGAACTTGTTAAAACAAATAAAAAAGTCAACCAGCCCATCTGAATATGAAGAGAGAGAAATATGACAGGAGAGTAAAGTAATAGACTCAGAAGCCACAAATCAGAGGCAATAATTGTGGAAATATTGTAAAGTGTCAAAGTATAATATTCAACAAAGTTTAAAAAGGGACTCATTCAAATATAAGTGAACAGATGCCAAAGATTAATTCATTAATAAAGAAACTAGCATATAAAACTAGCAAAAAAGTTTCAAAGGGTATTTGCAGAACTATTGATAGACATCCAGAAATAAATGTTAGAATAAGATGGTAAGATTCAAATATAAAACTGGTGAATGTCCTAAAAGGCAACAAAACAATAACATCTTTTTCTCTTAGGAAAAACTACAAATTAACCAGTAATTTTACAGAATTTGGGTTCTAATCCATAGTAAATATCAAAATAATAAAAGGTATATTCCCTAGATATTTAAGTGATTCTTGAGTGGGCCTGAAAGGCAATGTTCCTGTATGACCTTGAAAGGACATGAAGTTATCCTTTGGCTTTATTTCCAATAGTAAATTGCCATTTAGAAATAAGAATCAATATGAACAACAGCTGTTTCTTCTAGAAGGTACACATGTCCTCTACTCTTCCAGAGCTCCCACCTCTTTATACATCTATACTTGATCAATTTTTATTCATTTAAGTCATTGGTCAGTACATGTGGACTATCATGTTCATGAACACTCATCTCTAAAAGTAGCTAATGTTTCTAAACAGTTATTATGATCAAGAAACTTACACATGTCATCTCATTTGTATAGCACCTCACATGAAGAAGGAAACCAAACATTAAAGAGGTAGTTAATGCCAACATGACTTAGGAACTGTCAGAATTGAGATGTCAACTTTGCTATGTCTGATTCTAGAGCCTATAGTTTTTCCAATGCAGGTTCATATTAAGAGTGTCAATTTTGTTCAAATGAACTGAACTGAATGGTTTTCTTAACTTTGCCCCTAAGAATAAAATAGAGTTTAAAACTTTTCCCAGAGTAATCATAGAATTCAATAAATAAGTGTGGCTTTGTTAGTAGGTTAGTTGGTTGGTGAAAGGCAAGCATACCTTATAATCTAACATTTTTTAGGAACTAATTAGGCTTAGTGGAAAGCACATGTTAAGATTAGTTGCTTGTGTTTAACTTGGACAAGTTACCTAGATTCACTTGTTTGATCACCAGTGGTTATTTTTTAAATTTATACCATTTGCCGAACTGTGTTTTGTGCTAAGGGTAGAGTACTGAAAAAGACAGACCTTGCCTCTTTCCTCACTTTTAAGGGAAGCAGAAAAGGTCTATTTCTGTTGGGAAAGAAGTAAGATCCCCTAAGTGCAGTATCTATTCAAGTAATGGAAGCACAGGGGCTTCCATCACCTGATTCAGCCTGGGGGTGGACAGGGGAAGACAGGTTTGAGGCTTGAGAGATGTAACTGGAGTTACAGGTTAAGCCAAGTGAGCAGGCAGAAGGATCAATAGAGGCCACAGGCTAGAGAAAGAAAGGAAGATTTGTCAGACTAACAAAGGAGGTTTCCCACCTCGATAGCTACTGCTAAGAAAGTGACGTCATGGCCAACTCTCGCAGACAACACAACCTCCTTCAGGAACGTGTTGCAGCAGAGAATTCCCAACTGCGGTGTATGACAGGCCTTACAACCGCCATGTCCAATTTCCATTGTGAATTCATTTTATCTTTGGAAAATGGAAAGAAAACCACAAGCAAAATACAAGGGTAAAGGGAAAAGTAACACTTCGCACATAATAAACTACTTAATGTTCACCTTTCTCCAATGAGAAAATGATGGCACAGAGAAGCTCAACAACTTGTAGAAGGTCACAAAGCTGGTAAATGGTTGTGGAGGATTCAGACCCACGTGGCCTATGACCGTAACCAGATGAAAGTCCTGCAAAGCTGGTAGTGTTCTCTGCTTGTGGATAAATGTAGAGACACAGCACAATCAGGGCAGCTCATTTGGACTTTGGGGCCTAAGTAAGATGGGCCCAGCATTTACATAAAGAAGAACTTGGCAATGTGTTACCAGGACAGCTGGGCAAACAGGGGCATATCATTAGCTCAGTTTTAGGTTCTGCTGCCTACCCATCGACTACCTCCTTGAGAACTTAATTCAGTGGACAGAAGAGCTTCCCTTACAGACTTGAAGTAGATGGAATCTTTCTCTCTGCAATAATAGAGAGGCTCTTGATGTTTTGTCCATGATAACCTCCAAGGTCAGAAACAACAGAAATTATTTTCCCTATCATACAGATGAGAAAATGAAGCTCACAGAATTCAAATGCTTTCCCTAAGGTTACATAATATAAAACAAGATAGAAAGGTCAAGTAATAAATATTGAATTTAGGTTTTGAGTTATTCTAGTCCTAACTGAACAAATACTCTTCTTATCTGGATATTTCCAAAGTCCTGCAAAAATGGAATGATAGTAATATAATAATAATAATAATAATGATAATAATAATAATAATAATAATAATAATAATAATAATAAAAAGATCCAGGAGCAAAGAGTTTGTGAAGCAGTATAATGTTAGTTATTTTTTTCTTATAGAGTCACTATTAGTAGAGTAAAATTTCTGAGAGGTCATACAATAAAGAAACATAATTAAATTTAAGGTGGTATTTTAAAAAAGAATGTGTTTAACTACCACAAGTTTCTGTTCTCTTCTCTTTGAATAAGTGCAGAATATGACTTGTCACTTGGAGGCTTAGGATGATTAATTGAGTTAAAAGAAAGAAAGTGAAAATATGGCCAAACTCTGCCCCAAACCAGTGTGGCTTGAATACATCAAGCCTGCTGCCTACACTTCAGTTTCTTATATTTAAAAGATGAATAATAACATCTCACTGAATTGTTTTGAGTTTGGCAACAAGACAGTGTTAGTTCCTGGTTATGTTGAAGTTCACCAACAGATAATACCTCTCTTCCTTTCTTCCCCTACTTTATCTTTTCCTACATTTCTCTACCATTCTTTTTTTCCCATGGCTGCCCTTCTTTCCGTCTATGCCTTGTATCCTTTTGTTCCCAAAGCCCTATTATTCTACCTGTCAGTTAAGTACTAAACGTAATTAAAAAGAGAGAGGAATGATATCTGAAAATAGAATTCTTATGTAATGTTGATACTTTCTCCACAATATCCTTGAGAAACTGCCCCAAAAGGAGAGAAGGTAGGTCTGTACTGTTTACCCTTGAAGATTCTTTAATTCCAACCATTTGGAAAAGGGGTAACACTGCACCTCCCAGCTGCCAGCAAGTTCTGCAACAGTGAGCACAGCAGACCTGTCATCTCTCTGGGATGGGTCACAGGGTCCCTAGCTGAACCCTCTACATTTCTGTTTTACTTGAAGCGATGATAGAAGATTTTGTGTTTTCACAATTGGGCAAAATGGTAAGGTTTGGAATGTTTCAGCTTAGCAACTGAGGGCCCTGAAATAAAGGCCTCTGAGTAAGGAAGTTCAACAAATAAACAGAGGCAAAAGAAGCATCCTTGGAGCTTAGGAGCAAGAGAGAAGCTAGGAAAACACACCTAGGGGAAAGGGGTGGGGAAAGCAGGGGTGTGCTCCAGAGAGAGAGCCATACTGGGCCCTCTGTCCCGAGAGCTTTTATATGGAAAAGTATATGGGACCTATTGACAATTTTACCAACTCGTGTTTGTCTTTGGATGGAAAACACTTCTTCGGGATCCTACTTACATATATGCAAAATATGGATGCATAAGTAGGCTAAGTTTGTGCAAAGGGAAAGGTCACATGAGAGGGCGACGCCCTTGGTAAACCATCTAGTGGCCAGTAACCATCTATATTTCCATGTGCCAGCCCACATCCATGTTATCACTGACTACCAGAAAGATGGTCTTGGCAATTCCAGTGACAAGAACAGGACTTAGTTTATGAGCTAAGCATAACATGACCACAGCTGAGACAAAGACCTAAGAGGCAGAGGCGACAATGATCAACTTTGATATTAGACAGATTTACTTGTAAACACTGGCTCTATACCCTTAGCCAGTTACTAATCACTCTGAACATTAGTTTTCTCATCTGTCAGAATGTGATCATCACACTTGCCTCATAGAGTTCTTGCAAATCCACATGAAGTGGTCAGTAGAAAGCTAGTACAATGTGTCTGTTTGAAACATGTTCCCTAGATTGGATTGAAAGAAAATACTCTAACACACAAAGAGTCATTCCCACAAGACCCCCACCTGTTGGCCACTGCTTCAATGACCCCTGCAAGGGGGATCTTGTGCTTTATTCCAGGGCCCACTAAAATGTTACAATGTTACGAGGAGAGTAAAGTCAAAATTATTCAGGACAATTTAAGCAAGATCATTTAAATATGGATGCTTAATCATCATTCAGTTTTCTACTCTTTATCTTTAAATAAGCTTTGAATAACAATATGGAAGTTTCTCAGAAAACTAAAAATGGATCTTTCTTTTGACCCAGAAATTGCACAGCTAGGATTATATCCTAAGGACCCTGAAACACCAATCCAAAAGAACCTATGCACCCCAATGTTCATAGCAGCACAATTTGCAATAGCCAAGTGCTGAAAGCAGCCTAGGTATCCATTGGTAAATGAATGGATCAAAAAACTATGGTATGTTTACACAATGGAATTCTATGCAGCAGAAAGAAAGAAGGAGCTCCTACTCTTTGCAACAGCATGGATGGAACTGAAAAGCATTATGCTAAGCAAAATAAGCCAGGCAGTGAAAGACAAATACCATATGATCTCACCTTTAATGGGAACCTAATCAACAAAACAAACAAACAAGCAAAATATAACCAAAGACATTGAAGTACAGAACAGGCTGGCAGTGTCCAGAGGGTGGAGGGGAGGGAATTTCAGGGGAAAAGGGGAAGGCTTTACAGGAACAAGTATAAAAGACACATGGACAAAAACTAGGGGGATGGAAATGGGAAGGAGGTGGGGAGGGCTCGGGGTAGGCTGGGATGGGAGTAAAAGACAGAAAACTGTGCTTGAACAACAATTAAATTTTTAAAAAATGTATGTAAAAGTTTGGTAGAACACAAAATCATTATTTGAATGAGTCAGCCCTTAATATAGGGAGTTAATTTTACTGCTTTCCCTGTTATTATTAATAACAGTGAATATCTACATTGTACTGGAAAATACACTAGGCACAAAAAATTAAAATATTGATTTCAGCTTAGAGTAAACAACAACTCTTTGGGGTAAATGTTGCTATGCCTATTTCACAGATAAAGAAATTGGAACTCAAAACAAAGGTAACTACTTCAGGATTCCTAGTACAACTAGGAAGATCCAAGCTGGGATGTAAAACCAGATGCATGTCTCTCCCTTTCGCAGCCCTTCTTCCTGAACTTTCTTCAGTCTTCCACTTCACACTGGCAACATACCTACCCCATGTCTCATGTGTAAGCACATACCAATCTTGCTCCCCTTGCCAGGATATTCCAGGGCAGCCTCTTCAGAATGTTTTCTAATCACCACTGCAGGAAGAACACTCCAGACACTCAAAATTTAGAAAAGGGCACCCAACACTTCAAGGGCAGCCACAGTTAATGACGGCTGCTAGTTACTGTGTCTGTTTCCTTCTGATGAAAAGAACGGGTCAAAGATTTCAAAGAAATTAAGAATTATTTGCCATAAGACAAGCTCAGGACAAAGTAAACCCACTGACCCAAGTGAAGACCATATGGAACAATTCCAATATAGTATAGGTGATGGATGTTTGAAAACATTGTCTGCTGACAAAAAAGAAGTGGAGGTTCTTATTTATTCATTCAAACATAATTTGCTTACAAGGTTTAGGAAAATAAAATTAACATTTATTCATTCATTCTTTCTTTTTACAAATAATTTTTGAGCATTTACCATTGCCAAGCAATGTCCTTGAATGTGGGCTAAAGCAATTACCAAGATAAGTTCTCTACTCTCGTGGGGCTAACATTAGTGAGGAGAAGACTGTCAGCCAATAAATCAAGATAATATAGGAAAAATTATCAGGTAGTAGTAACTGCTATGTGAGGATTCAGAATAAGTCATGTGAAAGTGAGTAGGTTGAGACTACTTTAGATAAGATGCTCATGGAAGACTGGGAATGGGAATGGCTGGAGAGAGTCAGTCATGTCAATATTGGAAGAAGAGCCTTCCAGTCAGAGGGAACATCTAACACAATGTCCCTATGGCAGGAGAGAGCAAGCTTGTGTGTTCAAGTAATTAAAAAAAAAAAAAAGACAATGCAATGTGGGTGGAATAAGCAAAAAGCAGAGTGTCATAGATGACGTAAAACACACAGGAAAGACTGTGAAATAGAAACTCTACTTTGTCATAAGCCCTAGTAAGAAGTTTTTGTCATTTTGAGTGTTAATGGAGACCTTGGAGAGTATCGGGGTTGGTAAAGTGGATGTGTTGGTCAATGACATTGAAAGCCATCAGACTGAACGAAAGGGTAGATGCAGAGGAAAGGGCCAAAAAGAAAGGCTGGGGTAGTCCACCAATCAGGGACAGCAAAGAAGACTGAGCAGGAGCTGTACAGAGGAGAAATATCAGCACATTGTGATGTAGTCAAGCCAAGAGAAGGAAATCTATCACTCTACAGAGGGAAATCAGCCATATCAATCACTGCTGAAAGGAAAAGGGACAGAAGAACTGGGGAGGAACCACTGGGAATGATTGATAACCTTGACGTGAACAGTCTCTGGAGATGGTGGAGGTGAAAATCTGATTGGAATGGAAAATGTGGGGTGATAAAAAGTAGACAGAAGCTATAGGCATCTCTTCAAAAAAATTCTCCTATGAAAGTAAAGGAAAAAGACAGGACATACATGGAAGAGAATGTGGTAAAATGAGTAATTTTTTCTAAACAGAGAAATTATAGAACTTTTTTTTCTGGCAGGATGATAGAAATGATCGGACAGGACTCAGAAAAAGGGTGGTCATTTTAGGAGCAAAGACTGAGATCATGAGGAGTGATACCATGCAGAGCATCATGGAAAGGCTGACCTTCAACTGTGCCTTTTCCATGTTCAGCACAAAGACTAACACCTCAAAACCACCCTATGTGGGAGATAATATTATCACCATTTTACAAGTGAAGAAACTAAATGCTTTGGCCACTAAGATCCTACAATAATCATAATTCTCCCATCTATGGATTCCCCTTGTTCACCTCAGATGGAACATTGAATTTCTACCTTATGCGGGAATGTTCAGCATCACATGATCTTCAGAGACCTCTGCCTAGTCTTGCAGCGTAATCACCCACCTCTTTCCAACCCTGTAATTCGAAGAACACCAAACAACTTGACATTTATATACTACGTCATGATTTTTTATGTAACAAGCTGCCTCTGGACACCCCCTTCCCTCTGAAACAAATACATTGCCATCTCTCTTCCATCTGGTAAGTCCCTACATGTCTCTCAAGACAATTCAGGCATCACTGTCTTTGTCTTTACCCCTTCAGTCCTTGTCCTTTCCTTTTATAACATAAACATATCACACAGTTTTATAATTAGAGGTTTATATAGCTGTGTCCTCAACTAAACTGGGAGAACCTTGAGTCAGGAAACTTGTGCCCAACACAGGACTTGACATAAAATGGGGCACTTGGTAAGTCTTCGTGGGAGGAGATAAGGAAAGAAGACCCACACTTAGTGTCATGATTGATATAGTTACATTAGACATTTGAAAAAGCAACATATCACATGTTTACATGACTTTATTGCCATAGGGAAGTGAGAATCCTACTTTTTTATTCTTTCCTATTTGGGTATCCAAAGTTCACCCTTTTGCAGGCCAGAAACTGGACAAAAGAAAAATAGGAAACTCCTTTGGGGAAAAAATGGGTTCATTCTCTCAGCCCAGGTACAAATTGTATGGATATTCACATTTTCTCTAGAACACTGGTCACCCAGTCCCATCCTCTGGCCTAACACACATTTAAAATGCATACTCAGTTCACAAGGATAGTCATCACCATTTTTTAAAAAACTTGAAGCCATAAAATAATTTTAGATTCAGATGCAGTTCAATGATTTTGTAATATAACAGGAAATTTGGTATGTTGCCCAGTGAATGTTAGTAATTATAATCTTTCTTATTTGTATATTTCTTTGCCATTCTTAAAGCATGTCCATGTACCTATTTCTAAGTAATATTTCAATCAATACATGGAGATAAGAATAAGGAAATTTATTTCCTATCTCCATGTGTTCCCTAACAACAGTCCTGTAAGTTATACAAGGCAAATGCTATTGCTTCCATTTTAAAGGTTAGAGGATAGAGACTAAGGGTATCTCATACAAGCTAGGGCATAAGCCTTCCAATTTGGGGGCTGGGGCTGTTTTCAAAACAATGAGACTTATTTCACAAGATCTGATAAAAGCCATTGACAAAACTTCCACAAGTAAAAGTTGACAGTCTAAAGACCCAGAGTGCAAATGTGTATTCCTGTTGCATGAAGTAAAAGTGGTGGGTCCCTTAGAACTTGACACTAAACAATGCATCTGCAGAAGGAAAAAATCCCCAGGTTAAACAAAGGCATGACAACAGAAGAAAGGTCCAGTGGAATTAACACAATTGTGCAATCTCTAGTAAAAAAAAATTGAGCCGTCTTGAACCACTCCTAAGTCCATAAATCTATATTGCCTCCATTAATGCATTGTAGACTGAGAAGCAAAGACAGAAACCCTAGGAGTCCAACAACCTTTTTATAGAAGAATCAATTAGGTATGTGCTGTGCTTTTTAAATGCACCACTTCAAATTAAGGAGTTTAAGGGGTGAATAACAAGCTCATAAAATGTTAATAACTATAATAACTGTAGCTTCAACAACAGCTCTTATAGTGTGGAACTGTCATGGGACAAGGGATAGTAAAATACACTTGGGAGAGTGCTGGGCATTCGCAGGCCTTGAGTGGACTGAAGAGATCCCACCCACTCACCTTAGTCACCTTGGGCTTGGTGGAATGTAGGCTCTGTCCTGGTGCTTTGGAATCAGGCTGGTGTCCCCTAGTATTCCTACCTAAACAGGTGGAATTACTCAGTACAAGGTCAATAAGCTAGAAGTTAAAGTATCTGAGTCATGGTGGTTTTCTGTCACCAGCTTACTAGGTGACTTTCAGAGGTTGGCTTCTCTGAGCCTCAGTATCTACCTCTTAAAAAGACTAAACACTAGTGATTCACTTATTTGAACCCTACGAGTTCAATGGTTAAATGGCACTATTTTCCTATTTGACAGATGTCAAAGTCACATTGCTTAGCCAAGGTGACATAGCTTGGATCCAGTATCTTTGTACTCACCGGCTCCATTGTGCTGCCTAGTGAGGGGCTCTAAGTTCCCCTGGATTCTTCTTATTCTGTGACTCTGTGAGCCACCAAGTCACCAATGAAGGCTGAATCAACATCTCCAGCTGGAAAAATCTTAGGAATGGCTTTTTTGAACATAATAGCCACTTTACTAATTTCAATAATAAATGTACAGTGATTTCTTAAGTGTTATATTTTGTTTGACTCAAATAGGAATACAATCTTAGCACTCATTTTTAAAATTCAAGTTATTGTAGAACAATATGTCTGACTGGCCCAGTGCAACTTTTAGTGGTAATAGAAAGCATCAATTTCATAATATGGTAAAATGAAACTGTATTTTATCTGTTTTAAGAGCATCACAAAAATATTGCTTTTTTAGAGTATTATTTTGCTTAGAATGTAAGAAGAAAAATCTACGGCTGGACAAATTGATAACCACGGGGAGAAATAAACACCTTTTGCAGAAACTGCAGTCTCTCTTCAGCTCAGAAAACCACAATGTTATCACAGAGGCTGCTCTGTTTGATAAGTATCTATGTATGTATGAATCCTGGAATCCTTAGCTCAAACACATCTGCTCTGTACAGCCTTCCTGGCTCTGCAGTTCACCCTATCTCTTCTTTCATCAGGCCCTTCCTATCTAGCACAGGCCGCATGGTATCATGGCCATGCTCTCTGGTGGTGTCTGTGAAAGGCAGTGCAGCGCCAGGTTAGGAGGACTGGCACTGGAGTCTGATGGCCTGCTCTGGAAACCTACCAAATGCTAGCTTCATGACCTTCGACAAATGACTTGAATGTTCTGTGCTGCTTTTCCTTTTTTTGCCTTGCTATCTGGGAGAAAAATAGTACTGACATTTCATGGTTGCTGTTAGGATTAAATGAGTTATTCTGTGTACTTATACCAGGGTATGGTATAGAGTAGGAACTTAGATGTTAATTATTATTATGGAAAGACCATGGGCAACAGAACTAGATTTCAATCCCAGCTCTACCTTTATTAGCTGTGTAACCCTAAATAAATGACCTTTCTGCTTTAATTTAGTCATTTTTAAATTGGAGAGTATTTATTTATCTTCAAGATTCTTATGGGATTCATGTGTAGTGTCGATAAACTCCCTAACGCCTGAAAAAGAGTAGCAGTGCAGTGGCGGTGGTGGTGGCAGCATTGTTGATGGAGGGGGGTGGCAGTGAGAGTGAGGGGGGACAGGAGACGGTGACATTGGTCTTGCCCTTGGGAATGGCAGTGGTGCTGTTGATGAGGATGTTGTACTTAGACACGTGCCTGCCATGTTAGGTTCTACACTCATCCCGAGTGTTAAATGATTTTCATTTGGTGCTCCCTGTGCTTACAATAAATAGACACAGTTGCAACTCATGTTAAGGACACCATGCCGCATGTCATAAGAAACAAGAAGAAGCCAGGTGAGGCTGATGTGGCCCCCCAGTGAAAATGAGTTTGACACCTCTGCTCTATAGTATCCAAAGAAAAGTTATGAGACGGGATTGAATGCCCATCTTCACCATAGGTCAAGGGGGTTTAATCTGACTGATTGGTCCATGATGAAGTATATAGGTAGTAACAGAAGAATTCCACAAGAAGCCTATCAAAGCAAGTTTCCAGGTAGTGATGAGTGCAGGGAACACTTATCATACATATTAACAGGATATAGTTGCTTGAAGGAGATACTGCAATATCGTCTCTCCAAAGGGCTATATCCTATTAATCCCTAAAATAATACACATAACATGTTTTGATCAAGATTTGTACCTAGAAAGCTCTCGAAGCATTAGCTGATACCTTATTACTATTAAGCATTAATATCATTATCATCCTTATCAGACCCAGACAACAAGGCTAGATTTTAGAGCCATACCCCAATTCCAATGTCAAGAACCTGGGGGTAGAATATAAACCAGGGCGAAGAGTTCAGAAGTAGAGACAGCAGTAGCAGCAAACAGGATTTGGAGGCAGAAACTCCATGTACAGACCAAACATTCAAGGAACAGTGTGATGGAAAACTGAGAAGCTCTGAATAGGTACAATGCCTCGCTTTCTCCTAGCACGCTGCGTAGTGCTACATGGCAACTCAGCAAAGCCCAGCCCGCCCTCCCTCCCTCCATTGGTACTAACCCTCCTTATGTTTTCCCTGCCCTGTTCCTGCCTGGCTGGACCTTGGGGTCTAAAATTAAACAGGGCTGGGAAACAATGGGCAATGTCACAACTTTGCCACAGTGGGGGAAAAAACAACAACTGAGGACAAGGCCTCGTTCTGGCAAGTCCAGACATATGCCAACAGCTAATTTGGTAAGCCCAAAATTATACTTTTAAATCTAAGCACTTCCTTTTTTAGCAAGGAAGGCAAAACTCCCGGCTGCTCCCGAAATATTACTTTTTGTCAAAGGTAACAGTGTGAAAAATGATGGTAACAAATTATGAGCATGCACGCCCCGGTGTTTACTCCAAATACATGAGCAGAAATATGATGTGGACTGTTAAACTTTGGCATAAAATGCTCTCAAGGTATCAGCCATAAAATTAAGTGTGAGTTTACATATCTACACAAAATATTTGAACAGAAGGTAGCGCCAGTGTTTAAGAATTTTAATATTAGCCACAGTGGACTTTTCTTAAAACATAAAATGAACTTCCCAATGAAAACAACAGAATTTTACATTATCCATGCAAATTAGAAATGGACTTTTCTAAGAACTATTATTTCATCTTTAATTGTTCTGCCCAACCAATCCAACCTTCCTTCTGCAAAACAAGATCACATGGCTTTAAATGTATGCCCTTTCAATTCATGATGATGGCTCTAGAGTCTAAACAAGGGTCAGCAAACTATGGGCTGCTTTTTGTAAATAAAGTTTTATTTGAACACAGCCATCTCACTTGTTTATGTATCATCGGTGGCTGCTCTTGTGCCACAATGGTAATGATGAGTAACTGAGACAAACACTCCATGGTTTGCAAAGCCTAAAGTTACTAATCTTTGACCCTTCACAGAAAACGTTTGTGAATCCCTAGTGGAGAGCAGCAGTTCTCAACATGGACCACATTTTATAATCACATAGAGAGCTTTTTAAAATTTCAGTACATAGGTTTTTCCTTAAGTCAATAAAATCAGTATCTCTGGGGGTGGGACTTTAGTGTTTTTTAAGTCCCTTGGGTCATTCTAATGTGCCACCAAGGCTGAGAATCACTTTTTTAGAGAGCCTCTTATACTGCCAGAGCCTGGAGTACCGGTCCAGTAGAAATACTCTCTGATTGAGTTTAATGTCTGTCAAATGGGGTGCCAAATACCTGCCCTATACAGTTGCTGTGGGTACTCAACCTCTGTCATCTTCCATTCCTTAGAAAAGAGTCCAAATAGCTACTTCCCTTCTAATAGGTCTTTTTCTAACAATTTTTAAAATTTCCTTTGTAATGGAAAATAAAGCTTCCAATTATAATCACTGATAGACTTCAGCACTGTTCTTTAACAGCTGCTATAAGATCATTCTCTTAAATGAAGGCTTTCTTGAGGCTGTGCTCGGAGTTTTCTCTAGGCAGCCTCTACAAAGGAGATGAATATTCGAAAAGACAATTGTGTGTGTAAATCAGAAGATGCTTATATAATAATAACTGTGACCCTTACCTTACAAAGTTTTTCCTTATAAACTATGTGTATATCTTTAGATTATTGGCCAGCTAAGTCAGTGGGTCTCCAAAATGACATACAGATGAACACCACCCAAAACCATAACTATAGTGGAGTACTTAAGAGAAAAAATTGTATCATCCTACACACATATGTGCAAGCATGCAGAAAGAGTGAGAAGGAGCAGAACTCCAGTTTTATTTGTGCCATTTTTCATCTACAGTGACCCCAAGGTCATCAGCTCATGTCTCTGAACTTCAGGTTCTCATATTTTTCTTTTTAAGTGTGATTATATAAAATTGAGTCACGCACTTTCTGAGAGCCCAGTTTGATGAGTCCATGACCTCAATGCACTTCTAATAGCCCGTCCTTTCATCATTCCCTGGAGAAATGTCTTCTGACCCCCACACACACACAGTACACATAAACACTGGGTCTTTCGGCTTACACGCAGGTGAATAAGTATTGCAAGTAATCCCTCATTTTATGATATTCATTTGACAAGTATTTGAGCCTCTTCTATGGGCTGAGCTTTGTTCTAGGCACTGGGGTCCTCAGGCAAAAAAGACAGATGAGATTCCTGCCCTATTGGACTTTAAAATTGTGTGGTTGATCTGAGAGGCAAATCACTAATGATAGCTTACATTTCTTACATTTGATTTTTATAGTTATTCAGCCCTACAACTATGTAAATGTTATAGGTGAGAGAATAAAATCTTAATGAGATTTTGGAGCTTGTTCAAGATCCCAGAGTCAGGACTTTAAATTTTCTTCCCTGATCCACCTCACATCACATGTACTAGGCCTATCAATTCTCCTTATCAATAAGTATTCCTGGCTCCATAGTGGTAACTTTTACAGATGAAAGCAGTATATTACTTGTACATAATGGCACATTTCCCAATATTCTGAAGACTTGTTTCTCCGGGTTGCCTCTACGTTGGCAGAAAACAAGTGAAAGGGGACGGAGACAGATACGAATGATGAGAAATGCGAACTGAAGCAAAAACAAAAATCTAACAAGCTAAAAATGAGGTCCCACTTCTGGCTTTCTACTAGCCACTCATATTTTATGCGTTAATCATAGGACATTGCTTATGTGCCTCATTCTATTTTTCAAATACTTGCTCTTCCAAAAGTTTGCCAATATTCCATGAAAAAGTGGTCCATGGTCCTTCTCCTTACACTTGGGTGTGCCTTTGTGATGCCCATCTAATTAATAATGCCATGTGATTTCTGAGACTGAGTTTCTCTTAGGATACGTAATCTGTAGCCTGGCTACTGTCAGTGAGGAAACTCAGGGTCTCTCCACTTTTGCTCCTCATCCATCCTGGCCCAGCTAATAGTGTTCATCCATAGATATCACTTCATCTTGGAAGCCTTACCTGATTTTCCAAGTTGGGGTTCAGTCCTCTCCTCTGGGAATCTCTTAGCTTGCTTATCGTGGAATGTATCCTACATGTTTAATTGTGTGTTGTCCCAACTAGACTAAGAACAGACTGGTAGTTGGAGTTGTATCTCGATTATTTCTCCCACAGCTAGCACAGTGCCTTGCACAGGATGAGCATTTAATACATACCTGTCAAGGCAGTGAATCCTGTGAGTACTGGAGGGATAGGCACACTTCGGCAGGAGGCCATGTGAAGAACTGTGGGTTTCAGTTCCTGCTAAGCTTAGTATTTAGTCAGAAGAATGCCACCAAAGACTCTGTGACACTCGGGTTACATTAACAGAAGTTTAGTATAAATAATAAAGGAGGTGATAATCCCGTTTTATGAGTTTTTATTCTGAATACATATAGAATATCGTTCATTTTCTCATACCACCATTAGATATGTTCTATTATTCATTCCTAGGAGAAAAAAAATGTATTTTGAACAATCATTTTTTTTTAAAAAAAGATTGTATTTTTCCTAAAGAAAACAAAACTCAAGGGGAACCCAACTGCTTCTCCAAAATCACTGTCTAGTTGTCCTGGAAGGAAGGGGCAAGCTTGTGCTATTTGATTTGTATGTAATGTCCTTGTCAGGTTATGTGCCTCTAGCAAGAGAGCCATGTTTACCTCAATCAGGAACGTGTGATTTAAATGATGAATAGTTCCCCATCTTCTCTGAAATATAGAAAAACCTTCAGATTTTAAAAAGGATGTTCTATGAATTAGGAAGGTAGAGAGTTGTATTTATTTTTCATATTAACCAAAGCTTATTTTGAGAATGAATGATACTACAGAGGCAGAAGGTTGGCCCTATGATCCAGGGATGTGTTTGATTTCTGCACTGGGGGAACAGAGACAAGAAATATGTGTTAGGGTCCTTGGGAGCTCTCATGGACTGAACCTCATCAGTTCCTGAGTATCTGCCCTTGGCAGGGTTATACCTGGCTTCTAAGTGTGAATGTTTGGTGCATGAAATCATCATCTATAATCACTCATTACACTCCAAGTAAAATGGATGCTTATTCAAAAGCAATTATGCTCACTATGTAGAGAGATTACCATTAAATCTGCATTTTCTGTCATGTTGGCATTGGTACAAGTCTCATTACTAGAGATGCCACTTGAGTGTTTTTCAAACTGAAAAAAATGAAGAGGTGAGAGAGGGAACTGATGTTCGCTGGGTGCCTGCTCTGGATCAGGCACTTTAATTGGCACTTTTACTCCTTACAGCACAACTTCTTGACATTTTAGCTATAACTGTCTCCCCTCTTCGGTGGAAGAAATGATGCTCACAGAAATGAAGTCACACCCCCTAGGACAACAGAGTGGGTAGGTGCTAGCGCTACAATTTGTGTCTAGGGCTACCCGACTCCCATAGCCTGCATTCTTCGCCCTCACTAGACCATGCTGCCCCCTTCTTTCAGCTGATGCTCACTGAGCACACAGTACCCTGTGCTTAAAGGAATACAGACTACCTGCTGATAGAGAGAAGTAGAGAAAAGGCATGTGCACAAAAAATGTAGTCCAAGATAGAAGTTATGGAATGTAAAGAACAACAGGAAGCCATAAGGAGATTCAAGGAAAGAAAAGTTTGCTTCCATCCTGGGAAGATTTTCTAAAGAAAATTCTAGCCAACTGTTCTTCGAACAAAAATGTGACTTGTGAAAAGAAACCACAGCAATCCAGAACAATATCACTTGGAGCCTCTGATTTTTGCTTCCTGTTTCAGAGTATACATTAATTTATTAATTTTACCGCCTCTGCAGCCTCCTTAGGGACTAGGGCTCAGAATAGGAGTCTGAAACTGGAATTAAAAAACTGACTTCCCTTATCTCCTGCCTTGGATATAGACCTGAGGTCAGAGCTTTTTCTGATTTCTTTAAAAAATATATTGTGCAGTATTAAAGATATAAAAATTTATAGAACAAACTTCTCTCCCTTTAAGAAATCAAATGTCACCAGCTTAGTTAAAGCCTTTGATCTGCTTCCTCTTTGAATGTGTTTTCTGTCCTCCCCTTCAGAGGACAGCACTATTCTGTGTTGGGGGTTGACAGTGTCTATTCATATCTGAATATGGCTGCTGCAATGTGTGTGTGAATGCAGATGCTTCATCTATTTCTTGTTATAGTTAGAAAGGGTAGTTTATTCTGTTATAATTCTTTGTTGTTGGTATAGAGAAATGAAATTGGTTTGTACACATTCATTTTATATCCAAAAAACCTTACAAACTCTCTTATTCTAATAATTTGTCTGTAGATATTCATGTGTTTTCCCTAAAAAAATTGTGTGTGTGTTTATATATGCATTTTCACTATATCACATTCCACTGTTCTTGTTTTTTAAACAAGATTTGTAAGAATCATTGATATTGAGGATTTCAACTGTAGCACATTTTTGTCATTTTATTGGTATGTAGTATGTTATTGAATGAATATACTATAATTCACTTGTTCATTCTTTTAATGATCATCTAAATTGTTATTGGCTTTTTTATTTGTTTTTTTATCGGCCCCCCTACCCCCCCACTCCCTCATTCAGTCCCCATCCCATTGTCCATTACCATGGGTCCTTGACCCCTGTTCCTTAACTAGACCCTTCCCCTCCTTTCCCCCATTATCCCTCTCCCCTCTTGCCTCTGGTCACTGTGAATTTGTTCTTTATTTCCATGTCTCTTGTTCTATTTTGCTCACTTATTTGTTTTGTTGATTAGGTTCCATTTACAGGTGAGACCATATAGCATTTGTTTTTTGCTGCCTGGCTTATTTCACTTACCATAATACTCTCCAGCTCCATCCATGCTGTCACAAAGGGGAGGAACTCCTTCTTTCTCTCTGCTGTGTAGTATTCCATTGTGTAAATGTACCACAGTTTTTTGATCCACTCATTTACTAATGGGCACTTAGGCTGTTTCCAGCATTTGGGTATTGTAAATAATGCTGTTAAGAACATTCGGGTGCACAAGTACTTTTGAATTGGTGTTTCAGGATTCCTAGGATATAAGCACTGGGTCAAAAGGCAGTTCCATTTTCAGTTCTTTGAGGACATTCCATATTGGTTTCCACAGTGGCTGTACCAGTCTGCATTCCCACCAACAGTACATGAGGGTTCCCTTTTCTCCACATCCTCTCCAACACTTGTTTGTTGACTTGTTTATGATGGCCATTTTGACAGGTGTGAGGTGGTATCTCACTGTGGTTCTAATTTGCATCTTTCTGACGGCTAGTGATGCTCAGCATCCTTTCATATGCCTATGGGCCCTCTATATGTCCCATTTGGAGAAGTGTCTGTTCAGGTCCTTTGTCCATTTATCAATTGGATTATTCATCTTCCTGGTGTTGAGTCATATTAGTTCTTTATGTATTTTTGGAGATCAAATCCCTGTCCAAGATATCATTGGCAAATATGTCTTCCCATACAGTTGGTTCCCTTTTCATTTTGCTGATGTTTTCTTCAGTTCTGTTCCTTGTTTCTTTTAAGTGCTGAACACTCTTGTATGTGACTTAGTATACACCAGTGAGAGTTTCTCATCTTAGGGTATATATATACCTCAGGGTGTAATTGCTGTGTATGAATTCTTGTTACACCATATTTTCACCAACCAGCACTCGGGATTGTCAGACTTGAAGTCTGACCCATGTTACAAATGTAAGATATCTTAAAGTAGTTTTAATTTGCCTCTTTCAGTTTAACATTGAGATTTAAGAGCTTTCATTTTCTTTCATGTTTCTCCTGAGAATTGACCATTTATTGTTTTGGCTATGCTTTCCTGAGTTGTTTGACTATTTGATTTTTTAAAGGTCTTTTTACACTCTAGATAATTGTTTTACATATTTTAACGTTCTTTTTAAACAAAGGTTTATTTTTTTATTAAAAGTAGTCAAATTTTACCAAATCATGCTTTCTGGTAAATGCACTTTGTGCCTGATTTAAGAAATCTTTCAGACAGTGAGGTCAAAACAGATACTCTGCTACATTTTTTTCTGAAAGGTGTAAATTTTATCTCCCCCTTTTGTTTTGCATTTGGATTTTTACTCTGTTTGCAATTGATTTTAATAGTTTGCAATTGATTTTAATAGTTTGATTTAAACTATTAAATCTATTAATAGTTTAATAGATTTTACTCTGTTTCAATTGATTTTGCAATTGATTTTATCTGCACTATATGTGCAGATAAAGTGGGGTTCAAATTTCATTGCTCTCCAAATGTGTGGCCTATTAGCCCAGCAACATTCACTGACTTGTTTATCCTTCACTCACATATAGTACTACGCAAACTCCGGCACATAGAAGTTTTCAAGTGTATGTGACTCTGGAGACAATTTTATTTATTTTTTTTTATTAAATTTATTGTTTTTCAGTACAGTTTTCTGTCTTTTACTCCCATCCCATACCCCCCCCCAGTGCTCCCCCCTCCCTCCCCTTTCCACCCCCCCCAGTTTCTGTCCATCTGTCCTTTATATTTGTTCCTGTAATCCCCTCCCTTTTTCCCCGA
Organism: Carollia perspicillata; assembly: GCA_004027735.1. NCBI lineage: Eukaryota > Metazoa > Chordata > Mammalia > Chiroptera > Phyllostomidae > Carollia > Carollia perspicillata. The sequence goes on from PVKM010010276.1 coordinate 22,287, forward strand.
AATTCCCTCCCCTCTCCCCTCTGGATACTATCATCCCCTTTTCTGGAGACAATTTTATTCCATTGATCTATTTGCAGTTTTTTGCACTAATTCCAAATCTTCTACTCTGAACCTTCGTCACATTTTATTTTTTCATTGAGAAAGGTGTTATTTATGCATCTATTTATTTTTGAGATATAACTGACATATAACACTGTGTACCTGAAAGCTGTACAATGTCTTGCTTTGATACACTTATGTATTGCAATACCATGACCCCCGTGGTGTTGCTCACATTTCTGTCATGTCACATAATCATTTTATTTTTTTGGTGACAACAATTAAGATCTAGTCTCTTAGTAACTTTGAAGTTTATAATACAGTATCATTCACTATAATCATTTTGTTATGCATTAGATGTCCAGAACTTATTCAGAAGTCACAAGTTTATACCCTTAAACAGTATCTCCTTAACTTAATTCCCAAAGCCCCTGTTCCTGGTAACCACTATTTTGCTTCCTAGAATGTTAATTAGCTTAATTGTCTTGCTGTGTTTTCTTACAGGTCGAAAGCTACTTTCTGTCAATTCTAATATACCCTCCTGTCTTCTGACTTCTATCATCATTGAGTCTAACTGTTATTCCTATGCTCTTTTATTTTCTCCCTCCCTATTTTCAAGATCTTCTCTTAGTCTTTAATGCCCTATATTTTCTCCATTCTACATCTAGATATATGTTTTCATTCACTGACTTGGGATCTTTTAGTTTTTTAACTCTGAAGATGTGTTTTTCACTAGTTTTGGAACAGTCTGCCTGCAAAATAATATCACATTGCCACTCTAAAATTATTCTTATCCTCCTCTTTGAGTCTCATTTTAGATGTTAGTTATTATTCTATTGTCCATGTCTCTTTAATGTCTTCATTTTTTTTGTTTTTTGTTGCATTGCATTCTGTATAAGTTCTTCAGACTTCTTGTACAATTTTCTAATTCTCTCTTCACCTATTTCTATTCTTTTCAACCCAGATGTAGAAAGCATTTTGGGAAGTGGTGTTATATTTTTAAGTGTTTATTTTTTCACTTCTGAAAGTTGTCTGTGGTTCTTTTCAAATACGTCGAGTCATTTTTAGTAATCATATTCTAGTCTTATGCTTTTGGCTCCATCCATGTTATCTTTCCTTAAACTTCTTAAATACTCTTATGTTCTGTATAACAACTCCCCAAATGAAATCTCCAGTATTTCATTCTGTTGTTTGTGTTTCTCTCAACCTTGGGCGCCCACATCTCTAAGGGGAATTTACATTTACACTACTACCAGGATCCCTGAAGCATCATAAAGCCAAAATTATTTGTAATACATATCATACTGGAAATTTTGCAAACTACACAGTGTAGTTTCACACTCCAAACCTGCTTGAGATATGGCTTGTAGTTACAAATTCTCACTGGGATATTTATCATCCACCTTTAGAGATGACTCCAATAAACAAACAATTATCTTTGTGACTTTGCTTTCTAGCAGGCTTTTTATTCTCTCTAAACTATCCTTTAACATAAATACAGCCTTTGAGGTTCTCACTTCTATGTAGGAGTCCTAAGTTCTAATTCTTCATCTTCTGTGAGTCTAAAGCCATTAAAACTTAAGACACTAGAGAGCTAGTCTTGGAAAATGACCCCAAACAAACCACTCAGTACTTATTTATCACTATTGTTTTTTTCCTCCTGTATTTAGGATCTCTGGTGATTTTCTTGTGTGCTTATATAAAGAGAGTGCAAGTGAGTACCAGTGAGATAGGCTGTGAATTTTTAAATATTTGTCATTATTCAGTATTTTTAGACATTTCAGAAAATTTCATCTGCCATTTTACTGGACATATAAGTTTGTTTTATTAGCTGAGGTGATTGATTCACTTTTGATTTCAATTATGTTTATAGTGCAAAGTGTTTGTAAAAATTAAGGAAGGCTTTATCTGGAAATTTCTTTATGGCATACATTCTGTCATCTAAAAATATTGACTTCCCAGTTTTACCTAGAAAATGAAGAGTATCTCATTATAATATTAATAGGCATTATTTAGAATTTTGCTTAAATATAACTTCTTCAATGAGGTTTCTCTGATTATTTAAGTAGACCCCCCAAGGATGCATATTATTATTATCTACCACACTTCTTGTTTTTTATACTTTAATATGCTGAAATCAATTATTTCTTTGCATTTATGTAATGTCTGTTATCCCCTCTAGAAGGCAATAGACCATAAGTTGCATAAAAGCAGGAATTCTAACTGCCTTCTTTACCACTGTTTCACTAGTACTTTAGAATGTATGATCCATAGAAAGAACTAAATTACTAATTAACTGAATGAATAAATAAGTAACATAAAAGAAAGAGGAAAGCCTGGCTCAAAAACCGTTAAATAATAAGTCCCTACCCTTAATCTTAGTTGCCATTTCCAAATGACATTTTCTAAGATAAACAACAATAATCTAAAGTTTTATCCTCTGAGACATATATTTTTAAAATGTTGTGACAAGCAACCAAAATATTAACCTAGAACTACAAGGTATAATTCAAGCTAATATTTTTCTAAATAATTAAAATTAGTAAATTTGTCATGGGAGCAAAAATAAATATTTCTGGATAAAATTGTTATTGTTGCTACATTGAAAATATTGAGGCAGTACCCTCAAAATTAATTTTCTTTTTTATGCTATCACTACCCAAAATATTGGATGACTAGTAATGGCAAGGAAAATAACAACGTTATTCAATTCTATCCTTACAGGTAGCTTGTGTGGTTAATTTTGCTAGCACATGCACATTATAGATGAGGAAACTGTGACTCAAGGAAATTTAATTAGTTGTTCAAGATCACAGTAGGCAACTAAGGCAAAATTGGATTAAAACCATCTCCCTTCTGAACAAACACACACTCTAGCACCTGGAAGCAGGAAAGTGAAGCACTTTGTCCCGGACCCTGAATGCTGTTGTCCTCTGTGACAAAGACAACCAGTGGGGGAACAAGAGTTGTTCAAGAACTCCTGCCCCCCTTATGTGCACAAAATTTCATAAACTCAAGGAAAATGAAAGAACACTGCATCTTTTTCTGCCTTTGCAACTCCACACCACTGTCTTTTACCTGATTTTTACCTGATTGTCAGGGGAGGAAGAAAAGGAGACGAATGTGCAATTTACTAAGGGTCCTATATCACACCTCCAGTGTGGGGGGGCTCTGCCCTCAGGGCCCCCCAGCCATCACAGATGAAAATAACACTACCAAGACATGATCTGCTTGGGGAGCAAAAGGGCTAGTCTCTCAAGGGAGAAAGGCCACGAGTCCTTACCTCAATGGTATTTATTAGATTTGCAACACACAGGGATACAGGTAACACTCATCAATCAATGTCAAGTAGTAAGGGTCAAACAATAGATAACAAAGAACTCTGAGGGCCTATTTTGAGTCAGGGTCAAATAGCTAAAAAGCCATAAAACTTTGAGGAACAAGCTCACTTCTCTCTTGGACTCTCATCATTTGATGGACAGCATTCTAAACAAAGCAGGTTTCACAGGATTTTACATATTCTTTTTTAGGCCTGATTGCCCTAGGGATCCCGCCCTTTCCAGCACAGGGCGGTGCGCACCACCAGCATTGTCTCAGGCCTAAGGCATTGTCTCAGGCTTAAGTCAGGCATGGGAAGTAAGGCAGCCAAGAGATTAGGAGACATTTTGCAATCAGAATAAAGACTCAGGCTATGTCAGAATAGCCAGGGAGCAAGGGTTAATCACCCTCTCTTTGCTGTAGCCTCCTGAGTCCTTCCTTGAGGGCCTCCCAAGTGATCATGTCTGGCTTAGGTTGTCCCCACTCTGAGGGGTCTTACCAGTCATTGACTAACTGACCAAGCACTGGGGGCCAGAGATGGATGAAGCAGAAGCAGCACTCCTGCCAGGGAGATAAGCTTTGTCTCCTTAGTGGCTCACAGCCTGAAGGTCACTCACTCAGCCTTAGCCACTGGTGGCAGTTACAACTCCTGAAACCAGGCAGAGCATTTCCCGACACTCTAGTCCAGGAATTGCTCTGAAAACTGAGAGAGAAAACCACAGGAAATATTGATAATATACTTTATACTGAGAAATGAGCCCTACGCTGTACATAAATTGCAATTAAAATTCACATAAGAGGATAAAAGGCAGAAAAGTCCAACTCCATTCACAGCAGAGGAAGTGGAAACCAAGCACCACAGCTGGCAGAGCTCCTGTGGTACAATTGGCAAGGGTGAAGCTGGGGTTTGACCGAAGGCACTTCATGGCATGCTAACATTATGTTTGGAATATTATCTAAGAGAAAAGAGGAAAAAACATAAAGGAAGAAGCTCGATCTTCTCCTTAGAGTCCAGAAGGGGAGAAGAAAAGGACCTTCTTGGACATAATGGCGCCTGTCAATGTATACTTATTGTGTCTACACTAGCCCAACACAGCACACGATGCGAACATGGATGAAGTTGTCTTCTGACCTCCCATCGTACTTTGTCTCTGCCTCACCAGCCTCACTGAGTGCTGTGATACTTAGTACTGTGATTTATGAGAAAAGCTTACCTTTGTGTAGCACTCTACACATCACAAAGGACTTTTGGGAGTATGTCATTTGATCTAATTTATGAACATGCTTTATCTGTTCTACTACACAGTTATCTCGTGTGAACTGTATCTGACCCAACTTTGTACCTGCCCATGTTGACCCTTTCTATCCCCAGTTCTGACTGAACCAAAGAAACTGCAAAGAATAGGTATTTCAAAGTCTGGAACAGGTGTGTTTACAGTTTTCTTATGCTCAGGAAGCAGCAAGTAAATACATATTCATGGAATTTTATAATTGCCTTCTCACAATGCAGTGATTGCTCTGGACACAATGCTATTCCCCATCTGAATATAAGTCTCACCACAAAGAGTATCCTAGTAACCAGTTCAACTTCTTTGGGTATAGGCAACGACCCAAGACCCACATAAGTCAATTTCACTATTTGAGCAGGGGACAGTGAATTTTCACCTTATCCAGTGTTCTTCCATAGTGTTGTCTAGGGGTTCTATCCTAACTCTTTTTTGTTTCCCACAAGCCTGTGTCTCCCAGGCTGGCTCTTCAGAGCGCCGAGGCATGAAGAGGCTGTGAAGGGTGTAAGACTTTCCATGGACAGCCTGTATCTAGCCCTGGTGGCCCTGGCTGCAGGTGCGTGTAAGGTTCCTTGTGGTAAGGAACTTGAGTTTCACGTCTAATTGTGACTCTAGGCCTAAACTTTGAACTGGAAGCTAATGGTATTCTGATCTGAATTGTATCCCCCCAGAATTCATATGTTAAGCCCTAACCCCAAGTCCCTTAGGATAGAATGTGATTATATTTGAAGATAGGGTCTTTAAATGAGTAATTAAGTTAAAATAAGGTTATCAGAATGGGCCCTAATCCAATTTGACTGGTGTCCTTATAAAAGAGGTGATCAGGACATAGAAAGAGACATCATGAGTGCACACACAAAGGAATGGCCACGTGTGTGCACAGAGAGAAGACACCCATCTGCAAGCAAGCAGAGAGTCCTCGGGAGCAACCAAACATGTTGGTATCTCGATCTTGAATTTCTAGCTTCCAGAACTGTGAGAAGAAAATTTTCTGCTTTTTAGTCATGCACTGTATACTATTTGTTATGGCAGCCCTAGCAAACTACTACATATAGCTCAAATGCAATTTTCAATCATCTAAGTAAATCTAATTTTAAAGCCCTAAGATGTGTAATTTTTCTCTTGTCCCTCCAGACACATCTATAGAACATCCACATAAAAGCAAAAAGGTGGTCAGCGTACATTGGGTGGCACAAAGTATAAAGCAAAAACCCTGGGCCCTGGCTGGTGTGGCTCAGTGGATTGAGTGCCGGCCTGCGAATCAAAGGGTCACTGGTTCAATTCCCAGTCAGGGCACATGCCTGGGTTGCAGGCCAGGTCCCAGCAGGGGATGCACAAGAGGCAACCACACATTGATGTTTCTCTCCTCCCTTCCCCTCTAAAGATAAATAAATCAAATCTTTAATTTTTTTTTAAAAAAAGCAAAAACCCTGGAGGTTCATTGACCATGAACAGTAAGAACTGGCTGATTAGGGAAGAGATTCTGGAGCTCACTCTTTAGCTGGACCTTGTTGATAAATGAAATTTACAGAAAAGGGCAGCGGGCCACACTGAATAGGGGAAAGAACATGTATCTTTGTCTTTTAACATTTAGTGAATAGTAGGCATTAAATGTTTAATAGTTGAAATAAGAAAGAAAAAAGAGGGGAGTTCCTCCAAATGTTTATCAGGAACCTACAGTGTGCCAGGCATTATGCCAGATAGACACTGGAAATACAGAAATAAAAAATAATTACTACCCATGAAAAATCCACAGGCAAGCAAGAGAGGCATGCAAATAAATAACTAATAATTGCATAATATGATAAATACCAAAACAGAATGCTGGGGAAACAAACAGAAGAAAGCCAGTAACTGGGGTGAAGCAGGGAATACATCACCCACCAAGTGGCTGGTAAGCGGAACTGTGAAGAGCCAAGGGTTGAAAATTGACATCACAGGATTCCCAGGGCAAAGGCATTCTAGGAAACATGGCAGGATCCAGATTCCGAAATCAAGGCATGTGTGGGAGAAAAGCATGAAAGTCTTGTGGAAGGCTTTTTTTTCTGGCCTCATTTTTCGCTTGTTTGTGCTTATTTAGCTGATATTTATTTAATTGGCAATATAGTTTCCCAGAGATTTTCAACCAGAAAATTCATTAAACTCTATTACAACGACCACACAAATTAATATCTCATTGTTCTGCCTAAAAGGGATTTGAAACTTTATCTTGTGTATGTTTTGCGTTAAACAAGTACTGGGCAACCTGCTTAGAAACACCAATTATAATAAACTTTTCATTCTTTACCTAATCAGTCTTCTTAGACTTGTTATTTCTTATTTGTGAATCATTCTTGCCTTTCTCTTGATTCCCTGCTGCTCCTCAGGAAGACGTATGCTCCAGAGACCCAAGAATTAATGAGACATTCCTAAGGACATTTGTGGAGCTTTTTTTTTCTAAACCATGTTCTTAGTTGATTGAAGAAAAAGCAAGACATATGCACTCATCCTCCTGGAAATTCTTCTAGGCTTTTGACTGTGCTCAGGAAGCATTTTTGGAGGCAGGTATGTTCAGTGTGTTGCAGGCCAGTCGAAACCTTAGCATCTGTGGAGAGGTAGGTGTCCACAGAGAGGAATGTTTTGACAGACTATTTACTGTCACTTGGGCTATACCTGCCGGCTGTTTAGGAGCAGCTGGTATAGAGGGCTTGCTTACTTCCATCATCTCCATCTCCACATGGTTAATTAGAAAGGCTGGCCCCAGGCCAACTAGCAGAAGCAATGATGTCTGTGATCCCTGCAGCTTCCCATGACCAGCTGATGTCCCTTATCCACTTCCTCCTGCCACCTCCAATCCCAGGCTCAATGAATTAGCACACACAAGAAATAAAGAGGTTGAGTGGACCAACCCCAGCCTTCCCCCTAAGCAATTAGAGTTTGGGGTATTCAATAGCTTTCTTGGTATCTGAGCCTATTTTTGAGTATTTTTTTAACTAGCAGGAAGTATGTCCTTATTTGGAGCAGAAATTCATTACCTCATTCAATATTTGTTGAGTACCTACTGTGTTCCACATATAATTCTGCTCTAGGGGAATACAAAGTCTCTTGTGGAATTATTTATTCCAAGAGGAAAAGAGTCCCATTATCTTCCTTCCTCCTCTCTAACATGGTGATTAGTGCCTTTTGGGTCTCTGAATTCATTATATCTTTTGCCATTTTTACTTGTGTTCCTGTAGGGATTCCCTCCGTCATAGGCCTGGAGTGGTTTTATTTACTCTCTGGATTCACTCCCCTTTATTTCTCTGCTTTTCACGTACATGTGATCCATCGCCAGCTCTCCCTCCACTGCAGCCGACCCCACAGTCCCCTGTTATAAGGAGCAGCATGATCTCATCTCATGGTACTGTTTGGTGTCCTTTGTCTAGAAGGCCTTTACCTCTTTTATTCACCCCCAAAACACCTTTCTTCCCTCTTCTCTGCTCTCACATGTTCCTTGGTGTACCTTGCCTTACACACAGGACCATGACATGGTCACCTATTACTACCAACAACTAGTCCAGTGACTGACATATCAGAACTCAGTCAGTGTTTGTCAACTTCATTGGTCTTTTCTCAGACTAAGGGAAGGCCCCCTGAGATCCATTAAGGGAACTATTACTGAGCAAACGCCCACATAATTCAAGGACCATGTGTACTGGCAGCCCCTGCTTCGGCCTGACCTTTGCCATAGCTTCTAGTGGCAGGTCTTCCAACTTTGTATCCTCTTTCTGATCCTCATCCTCTTTCAATCAGCTAGCCCCTTTAGACCTTCACCTCCTGCTGCCATTTCTGCACCCCTTCTGGGGAGGTTTAGGGAATTAGGGCTGGCTTTCCCACACCACTCTAGGTCACAGGACTCTGTAAGTCTGCTACCATCTAAATTCCAAGTCATCCTTTGCTAGTCTACTGCTCATATACAATGTGGAGCACAGGACATGCCTTCTAGTCTCCTGGGCACACTGTGGGAAGACAATGAATCCATTCTGAAATATTCTGGAAACTATCTTTGATATCTATGGCTGGGCTCCCTTTCAGCCTGTCGCAAGCATCTCAGTTCCCATCATCGGGCTTCCAGGCTTCCTTTACCACCTACAAGTCCCTTTCTCTATGCTTCATAAGATAAAGATATACTATAAGCCCAGTAGTCTCATATTTTTTTCTTTTTCTTTCAATCTTTCTCTCTCCTCCCCCAACTCACACACACACACACATTTTCCTTCCTTCTCTCTCTCCCTCCTCCACTGCCTTGGTTTTCCTACTTTTACCAAAAGTCTACCTATAATCTCAGAACTCTAGGCTCTAATTCACTATTGTTTCTGAATAATCTCTATCTCCCTGAGCTTACAGAATATGGACCTCTTATGCCAGTTGCTTTATAGTGAGTAGGAGTAAAAAAGGAAAAAGAAAAAGAAATAACACACTATTTAACAAGAGGATAAGAGTCATCATACAATAGTAAATGTTTAACAATTATTAGTTTTTTCCCAAATAAATTGATATTGTCAATTTTCCTCTTCAAAGTCACCACATTTTAGGATAGCAAATATTTAGTCCTGAAGTTAGAAATTTGGTGATCCACAGACCAAAGTTGAACTGTCGATTTTTGTCAACACCAAGCTTAAAAATTTTTTAGTTCTAATATTCATATTTCTCAGTTCAGAAAGGCCCTCACCACTCCACCACACAAAACAGACACATCACCCATAGGGGCTCCTGTAGGCATGTTAGCTCCTGTCTAACCACCTCTTTTGAGGATCAGAGAGCAATGAGGTTGCATAACTAGTTACCTGCAATGCTAGTACTAGAATGCAGCATGTCTAACTTTTAGTCCTGGGCTCTTCTGCTATGACCAAGATTGCTCTAAAAATATAATAGTGCCAGTAGAATTTGATTATCCTTCATTTGTAGGAAGGCGAAGGAGAGTCACATTAAAAGTCAAACTCCAGATTTTACTGTCTCCTGTTCAAACTAGCACACAGAAGAAATCCATCCCATTGTAAAAGCTGACCCAGCTACGGTCTTGAAGTCCTCAGTGGAGGGGTCTCATATGTGCTCAAAAACAAGTTCATTGGCTAGTCATCATATGGCATGTGGCACATTCTTCCTCTTCCAATCTATACATCCCTCCACCACTTAACCTTTTCTGGCCATGGGGCCATTGGAGAATGACCCACAATTGTCTCTACACCCATTTTTTAGCCAAGGGTATTGTCAACCAGTGTTGCCAAAACTGTGCATCCTCAAATCCTGCCTTCCTATGGCCATTATAGAAATACACTCTGTAGGGCTACTTTCCACCATGCTGTCTGCTTGGGCAAATACTTGCACATAGGCCTCTAGCCCGAAAACTTCACCTTCTCTACCTAGACATGTCAGTCCCTTTAAGTTTTAGCCTATAAGCCTTGCATGGTTTTTATTTCCTTCTCTGAAGCTCATATTTTCTATTGCTAGAAACAGGTAGATCATGCCATCCTCCTGGGCTGCTACAGAGATTAAATGAGACACGATTTGTGCAGGTTTCCGACAAGCAGTGGCATGCAGTATGCCTGTGCAGTCTGTAGTCAGTAGTTTATAAAGCCTTCTGTTCTCAGCTTCCACTGCTTACCAACCTCTCATGTTTAGTCATTACTTTGTGTGTATCTATTTTTTCTTTTAAAAAACAAACATATTTTAAAGTAGAAAACCTAAACAAATCTATTCAAATTTGCATAGCTGTTGAGTTATTAGATTCTTGGTAAACGTCTTCTTTTCCATGTTGATCAATTTTCAATTTAATTCAATTAACCAGCCTTGAACACTTAATACTAGACTTGCACTGGGCATATGCATATCTCTTTTCTCAGAGATTATTTAACTATGACTAGACCACATTGTATTTTACTGTAAATAGCAAATCTAAGAAGAATGATTAACTGACATGAGCAACAACTGATGCTGAATATACTCAGGCTATAGTGTTTGAAAACTGTGAAAGTTCTGAGTCATGAGACCTAGACTGGCGCTTAGGCCACCACCGAATCACTGTGTAAGTGTGGGAATGATCTATAAATTTTAGGAATTTCAGATTTCTCACCTGGGCAATGAAAATTGGAAGTGATAATATTACACTGTAGTGTCATGGTCAGGAATAAACAAAACCCCAAATGCAAAACACCTAGTAAATTTTTAAATCTTTTAATATTTAAGAGTATTCATATCCAATACATGATCTTTTTTAAAACCTTATGATTATTTCTTCATTTTGCATAAAAACTATTGTCAGAACTGAATTGGTTTGTGAGGCAATTTGCCAAGAAATGTTTGTTCTGCATTGTAATCATCTAGATCCTCCAAAAAGTAGACTTCAAGGCCAGATTAAACATACAAGGATTCTAATAGGGACTATGCCTGCTTGGGAGAAAAGAGAGGAGTCACAGAAAGGCCAGTTTCTGACTCCAAGTGAAGGAGAGAGGGAGGGAAAATGGTCTGGAAATGCCTGGGACTGCCATGCAACCTAAGGCAAGGCGAGCAAAACCACTGGGGCACCCTGAAGCCAAAGTCAGTTCAGAAAAGACCACAGCTCCCAGGAACTAGTCTACCTTAGAATCTCTACCATGTTCAGTCCTCGTCTAGAGAAATCCACGAGAGGCATGACCTTGCTGCACATTCAACAGAGGGCATCAAACAACTGCAGCCAGGGCCTTTGGTCAATCATTCCCTGTAGCTGGAGAGTCCAAGATACATTGTCATGGCTGCATCATACATTGCCTTCTGATGTTTACAGTAAAACCCAGCTATTGCTTTGCTGTCTCTTTAGCAATATTTATTTTTACAGATCTGTTTCAATACTCACATATCATTTTTTTTCTTAGAAGAGATTTCAATAACCCAAAGTTTGACAAAATAACTAATCAGTTCAGTGACACAGTCAGTCAGTTCTGACTTTTTGGTAATGGATTTCCCAGATATTTAGTGATGGAATCCAATAGGTACTGGCATCTGGTAGTAGTATAGTGACTACTTCATAGAGATGACCGTTGACTTTGGATATGGTTAGAACTGGCTCCTGTCTGGCTATATGACTTTGGTCAAGTTAATCAACTTCACTGACTTGCTTTCCTCTTACATAAAAATAAATGTAATAATACCTAACACAAAAAAGGAATACTTTTGAGAATCAAGTATGATAAAATTTGGTAGATAACTAGTAAGTTACCTGGCATAGTTCAGACAATTTAATGCATTTAATAAATCACTTTTATTTTTAGTGTTTTTTATTATCACTATCTTTTGTGATCATCAGCCACATAATGAGACTAAGTTAATGGAATCTCTATGTAGTATTAATAAAGTTGATGTGTGCATCTCTCTCAGCATAGTGGTTAGTACAGGCCAGGCACTCAGCAGATACCAGCTTCCTTTCTTCCCTCCTCTCAATTTCTCTGCCAATTTATACTTTCCTCTACCAGAACAATTTTCATATTGGTGTATATTTAAAAAGCCTATCTTTCATGCCATGGCTGGTGTGGCTCAGTTGGTTGGAGTATCACCCAGTAAACCAAAAGGTCACAGGTTCGATTTCCAGTCAGAGCACATGCCTCAGTTGCAGGGTTGGTGCCCATTCCAGGCATGTATGAGGCAACCGATCAATGTTCCGCTCTTAAATCAATGTTTCTCTCCCTCTTTTCCTCCCTTCCCTTCTCTCTAAAATCAATAGGCATGTATTTTCTTGGTGGTCATTTGTTCTCTTTGTTTCCTTTTGGGCAGCCAAAGGCAATAATAACATACTGATAGGGACTCCACGAATTCATTCAACAATTTACTCAGGATTTGTTGGAAGGTGAGTTTGTGCCAAACAGTAGAAATTCAGATGTACATGTAATAATTTTTGCCCTTAAGAAGCTCGCTGTGTAATGAGAGTAGGGAGGAAGTAGGAGGAGAGTCCTGTAAGTTGTCTGGGCTTTGGACACTGGTGACCCAAGGACAGTGTAAAACACTGAGAGGGGGGATGTGGACTTGTCAGGAAAAGCTTCTTTTTCTCCTTCTCCTCCTTCTCCTCCTACTTCTCCATCATCATCACCCTTCCTCATCATTATTCCAGATGATGTTTGTTGATTCAGAAAGCTGTCAGGTGCTGCACCAATTTCTTTATGCATATTAACTAAATTAATCCTTGTCATAATATTATGGGTTATGTATCTTCATTTTACAAACAAGGAATCTGGATCACAGAGAAGTTAGTTGTCCAAGACCCATCCATTCACTGGTAGAACAGGTTTCAAATCCAGATAATC
>PVKM010010277.1:0-35207 GCA_004027735.1 Carollia perspicillata
CCATTATCCCCTTCCACTTCCTCTCTGGTTACTGTCAGTTTGTTCTTAATTTCAACGTCTCTGGTTACATTTTGCTTGCTTGTTTGTTTTGTTGATTAGGTTCCACCGATAAGAGAGATCATATGGTATTGGTCTTTCACCATCTGGCTTATTTCACTCAGCATAGTGCTCTCCAGTTCCATCCATGCTGTCCCAAAGTGTAGGAGTTCCTTCTTTCTTTCTGCTGCATAGTATTCTATTGCATAAATGTACCATAGTTTTTTTGATCTGAAGCACAAGTTTTGATCATTATGATTTTGATCTGAAGCACAAGTTTTGATTTTTATTTACACATTCACTAGTCAGATATGTTTATTGAATATGTATGCATCTTTGTAATTAAGATCTCAAAGAAGAAAGACAAAGATTCTGGTCTCAAATATTGCATTTTAGTGAGTCATAGCTACATTTCCTTAAGTATGCTTATTTAGAAGGAAATTGTTGGAGTTTTTCCATACTATAACAGAACTTCTCTGAAAATAGATGACTCAATCATACAAAATGTACTGAGTTTGGTGTACTGCTGGGGAGCCTCATGACAATGGTAATTTTCAACAAAATAATGGGAGTGAAAGCGATGCTGTGAGTTAGGTGTTTCCTCTAGTAGAGGCGTTAATGTGCTCTGGCTCATTAGAGGATTCTGCCAAAGAAGGTCGGGCTGAAGTTCACTTTCATTCATTTATTTTGTGTCTTTTTTCAGGCTTCTTCCCCCTGTTATTTCCTAAGCTTTCAAGTGTTCCCTATTATTTTGACCAAATGTGCATTGTGATGAAAGGATGTGATACTTTCAGCAGAATTACTTAATTAGGTTTAAGTAAGCAGTACATGCCAAGGGAAGGGGGGGCTAGGTTTGCTTTCTAGCCATAAAAATTGTGCCTTATATGCATGCAGCGTTCCTGAGGAACAAAGTGCAGTGATTGCTGTGATGATTAAATGATGAAGGGAAGGATAAAGCCTGAGAGATAAAAGTCTCAAAAGGAAAATAAAGTAGGTTAGTAGCTGTCCTGTTCTTACTGAAACATACATTTCAGGAACAGGACTGCGGGTTTCATTTCAAGCACATTTTGGAAGAGAGTTTAACATAGTGTGTGTTTGTGTATGTGTGTCTACCTGCATGTGAGATGAAAATATGTAAGTTAAATTAAATTATTCTCATCCTATGTATGAAGAGTTTTCAAACCATTTCTAAGAAAAGGAAAAAGGTACAAATGTAGAAGTTTACTGATTATCCCTGAGAGACATTCATTTAGGCAGCATTTAATAGAGACTAACAAAATCAGTGATGGGCAGGAACTGTTCTACTATTAACAGAGACTACTACAAAACATACATTTCTACATCCATGAATCTGAATGCTGTTAGTTTACCTTTCCTTCCTGCAAATACTTTCCTTGCCCACACCCCCACCCTCTGCCAGAATTATTTTTTTAAGGCATAGATTATATTACATCGCCTTTATGTTTGTAACATCACAGCTGGGCACGCAAAATGCTCCAGTTCTGCCCTCACTCATCTACTCAAACTCTTCTTGCATTCCTCCCCATACTGCATTGTTAAGCTTTCTATTCTCTAAATGTAACTTTTACTTTTACCCGATAGTGACTTGCCCAGACTGTCCCCTAGCCCAGAATGGCTTCACACCTATTTCCCATCAATTAAAATTCTCCCCACATTTTAGCTATGTAGCTGAAATGCCTCACAGGCCTCAAAGACTTTATTATCCTCTTCTCAGTTTTCAGAGTCCTGCCTCTTTGCTTCTCAAGAATTTTGAGAAGCAAAATTCAGTTCATTTTGCCTCAGGTAAGGTATTTTTACATGTCTGTTTTACTCTGTGAATGTGAACGACTTGAGAGCAGGGCAGGAGGGTTTGCTGATTTGTTTCTCGCCATATACTTGTTTTACATGTGGTTGACATGCAAAAAAAAAAAAAGTCTGGAGAGCAAACAAATATGTAGCCAAAAAGTATTTAAGATTCACATGAGACTTTTTGTTATGGAATCAGCTGCCTCTCTAAGTTCTCAAGGTTTTATTTTCAGAACACCTCAGAATAAGGATAGTTGCACAGGTGAGAATGTTCACTGTGCTTTGCGAAGAGTAAGGGGCACACAATTGCTATGTAAATATGTTTCATGAAACACTTCAGGGACTTCATATCTCATTACATGTAGCATGCTATTATCAGTTTTGAAAAATCTCACCTCTTATACCTGTCTTTATAGCTTAATATTCCTTTTATGTACAAGCATATGGTAATGTAATCCTAAGGTAGACAAAACTTCACTTTAAAAATACTTTAAGAAGGAAAAATTGCTTTTAAGCTAAGGAACAGTGCACATTTTTATATGCACTGTTTATGGCTTTGTTATAAACTTCTGAGAAATAGAATTTGGAAATCTCGACATTCTTTTTACTTTATGGGAAATCTAACATGCATCACCACAAAAGATATGATATACCTGCAATTCTTACAAAAAAGAACAAAACAAAATTTCAACTAATGTAAGCTATAAAACTATACTATATAATTTTTCTATTCATTTTAAAAGTTATCTTTTAAGTAGTAAAATATATGAATACACTTTAATGTCTTTTACCTGTGGAAGTCCCTTCTAAATCATATGTTTTTATACAGAACAGAGGAATTTACTATCTCTGTGCTCCTAGTCACCAGGATTCACTTCAAAAGATTGTAGAACAAAAAGAGAAGTTATGTTTCTTAATACTTGGGTCAAAAGACTTGTACCTTCTTTTCTATATTGATACCTTATACAGATAATAAAGATAAATCATTCTAAAGAATAAAAATATATATTTGGCAAATGGAGGAGAACGTTTTGTGATGACACCAATAAATGCAAATAATTGCATTATCATATGATTATTTACCTCCAAAATAGATTGAATTTTCTCCCTCTCCCACCTTTTTCTTTTTCTAAGTATGTTGTTTTAACATGAAACCCAATTTTGTTCAAAATATTGAAATAAACATCATCAGGATTAAATTATTTATAGGTTTGTAAATAAGACTTAAAAGCTTAGGCCCTGGCTAGTGTGGCTCAGTATATTGAGTACTGGACTGTATAGCAAAGGGTCGCCAGTTCTAGTCTCAGTCAGGGCACATGCCTGGGTTGCAGACCTGGTTCCCAATAGGGGGCGCATGAGGGGCAACGAGGCATTCATGCTTCCCTCTCTTTCGCTCTCGCTTCCCCTCTGTCTAAAAATAAATAAATATAATCTGTAAAAAAGACTTAAAAGCTTAGGAATAGAGAAATCTATCATGAAGCAGTCTTGCTATAATTATTTGTTAGATACTGATGCTATGAAGCCTGGATCTAGGTTAAATGTAATCCCACAAATGCACCCTGCATATTGATTTCCCTTTTATTTGCAGACTGGCAGAACTCTTCTAAATGTGGGTAACACACTTTATCACTTAACAGGACAAACAATTATCTACTAACTCAGTTCATCAAATAAAGATTTCTGCCATGAGTTTGGTGATCTATACTATTTCCAACACATTTAAATACTGTGACTATTTGAGTTTAGTACTCTTATGAGAAGCAATCTTATAGACAAGTAAATCCTTAGGGAGTTGGCAAGTGATATTTATTGAACTCTAGAGAATTATTTTCAAGCACTTTAGAAGTTCTCATTTGTATCCAGATAATTATCTTAAGCTATAATTTATTGACTGAGTTCCATTTAGTTCATTTTCAGAAAGTAAGAAATCTATAGTTATAAAGAATCTAAAAAGTTCCAGTGACCTAGAATAATCTTCTTTTTTTGTTTTCTAAATTAATAATTTTTACTTATATTTTTGTTTCTATAATTGATATGAAAATAAAATCTTGCTTTGGAATGCATAAAATTCAAAAAAGCTGTGAAAGTTTTAATGGCCTTAAAGTCAGAGGACGAGAATAACTGTGGTTTCCTCAGGTAACTACTGATAACATATCTACATTATAGAGAGGGAAGAGAGTTAAGTAGAAATATAAGATCTGATCAGACTATGGTTAATAATTGAGAATTGTTGCCAGAATGCAGTAGGCAAAAAGGGATAAAAAGAAGACCTGGATAAGAGTACACTATTTTAAATTCCAGAAGCCACAATAACAATAGAGTATGTCACTGTATCACCATTTTAAATAATGCTTAGATGAACAATTTTGAATGATAAATACTTTCAAACAAATAAAAGGCAGAATAAAAATATACTCTTCTAAGTTGAAGTAACCTTGAAGCATATTTATAAGATCGTATGTTATGAACTGATACCTTTCTATAATATAAATACCTAATGGCAACACATTCTCAACTGCACCTTCAAAAGTAAAACTGTTCATTTTGTCATGGTTCAAAGCAGTAATGTAAAGAGAAAGTCTCTATAGTTTGCAATTTTGGCTATTGCATTAAACTAGCATCCATAGCATTCTTGTCTGCTTTATATAAATCTTAAAATAACTGCTCTTTCCTCTTAAGAAAAAATGAACTCAATTATTACTATATATATTCTCCTGAAACCAAGGGATCATCATTCTTTAGCAACGCATTCAGTGGACTTAGAAAATGAATGGCAAAGCTGTATGTTTTCCAATACATCTTGGCAGCATACTAAAGCCATAGAACAAGTGATAAATGATCAGATGTCTCCCTCAAATCTTACCTGGTTTACTCTTTTTAAAAATCCAATCCTTGCTGTCTACCATGCAAATCTCTTGGTCACTGGATGAAATCCAAACTGGGTAGTTGATCATGATAATCCCAACATATCATGGACAGCAGCATCTCTCAGATTCCCACAAGCCAACTGCTTGGAATGAACCTGCAACAAACAAGGTATTTCCTCACTTTAATGAAAAAATAGTGAACCATGTCCTAAGTCCAGAAGACATCACTACTTAATCAGTAAAGGAATAACAGAGGAGCGTGTGAGTGGCTATAAATGCCTCTCAAGATGCTGGTAAAGTCAGAAGACAGACATTTATGTTCTATAGAAGGTGTTTTTTGTAGGGTGCATCCCACCTACTCTTTGTGCAATTATAGATCTATTTAAGCCATTTGGTATAAATAAACACTATTGGCCCTGGCTGGTATGGTACAGTGGATTGAGCACCAGCCTGTGAACCAAAGTGTTGCTAGTTCAATTCCCAGTCAGGGTACATGCCTGGGTTGCAGGCTTGGTCCCCACTAGGGGGCGCTCGAGAGGCAACCATACACTGATGCTTCTCCCCCTCTCTATCTTCCCCTTCCCCTTTCTAAAAATAAATAAATAAACGCTATTGGTATTAAGACTGGTATTTGTATTTATAGTGTGCAACCCCTTCTTTTTCACGTGGGTGATCACTTGGAGTACTCAGAGCATTTTTTACTTTATTCATAATAATCTCAGAGTAACTGGGCAAAGAAGTTCAACAGGGCAAAACCTAGAGGAAAATTAGCATCTGGAAGAAAATCCATATGAAGATCAAGGAGAGTTTCCTTTGTGAGGTCTGACACTGCAATCATTGTCAACATTCCTGATATAGCAATTACATCATCTCTATAGGACAGTAATGAGCAACTCTTTCGAGGGGCATAGGTGAGGTGCTGCAAATTCATCAGCCACCATTATCTATATCGAGATACAGACTATAAGACAGTCACCAAAATGAACATATTGTAGCCAGGTTTTGGACACAAATGCCCAAAAAAGTAATTAGATAATTAATTTTAGTGCAATCTACTGCACATTTAATGCTTCAACTATTTGTGTGTATATAAGTAAATACACTGTTTAAACTACTTAAGCATGTTTAACTTTCATTCAAGAAGAAAAATGCATGCACAACCAAAAACTCTTATTGCGTTGACACCTCCCACACAAGTAATTACGTTCAAGAGAAATTTAAAAAGACACCAATGAACAGATCTGCTTCTTGGTCTTTTCAAAATAATCTTTAATAACTTAAAATATTTTTAGCTACAACAACCATAAAACAAATGTATTATTATTATTTGTAGCTATAAATAGCTACAAATATTAAATGTAGCTATAAAAACAAATGTATTATTATTATTTTCTAAGTATTACAAGATAAATGGCTAAGGATTTGTGATAAGTCTGTAAGAGGTCTCATGTGAGTGGTTTTATGTGCTGCAGATTCATGGACACAGGTGCAAAAACTGATATTAACAAGCCACAAACTGATATATCCTCATGCACCAGTGATTAGAGATTCAAGTATTCCCAGAAGTCAATGTGGAGACTTTGTTAAACAAAGACACAGTAGTAAGATATCCAATTGTGCTATTACAGCAAGAATAGTAAGGGCTGCCCTGGCTGGTGTAGCTCAGTGGATTGAGTGCAGGCTGTGAACCAAAGGGTTGCAGTTCGATTCCCAGTCAGGGCACGTGCCTGGGTTGCAGGCCAGGTCCCCACTGGGGGCCATGTGAGAGGCAACCATATATTGATGTTTCTCTCCCTCTCTTTCTCCTTCCCTTCCCCTCTCTCTAAAAATAAATAAATAAAATATTTAAAAAAAAAAGAATAATAAGGGCTGAAGTCAAGCACGTACCTCAGACTAAAACATGTCACTACAAAATAAGTCCTTAAAAAATACAAGTGTACCTGGACACAAAATGACCATTTTGCAATTCAAACACAGGAGTGTTATTTTGGTTATTACTGATATACATAAATATACACACAAATGGCTAAAATTTTCTAATCTATTGATCCAAGCTCTGATATTTTGTTAAACTAAACTTTAATAAGCTTCTGGAAGCAAAATGTTTCTATTCATGCCAAAAATTACTTCTTTTCTTCTTTGAGGATACTTTGAAAATTATGAAGTCAAATCCCTCATAAAACAAACGTGTTTTCACGAGTAGTAATTATTTTTGTTCTCTTGGCTGCCATGTAGGATATTTGAAGAAATCATACATTGGTCAACCACATGACAGAGGAGTGTTGATAAACATAACCTCTAAGTTCCAAAACTTACTGTACAGTAAGGAATTTTTGAAAGCTACTTGCTTCCAAAGCACTCACCTGTGCTGTAGTGTGACGTAGTTTAGTTCTGCCACTTAAAGGAGTAAAAATAAGTAAATTGGAATAACTACTTGCCTTCTAAAATGGTCATATTTCATTATACAGAGAAGATGTTATTGATCCCTTCTTCGATGATGTAGGTTTCCTGTAGTGATGGTTTTTCACTGACCATTTATCACTGATTTATTCATTCAGACAATTATTTATTCCAGAAATTTTAATTCATTCAGTTGTGCCAAGTATGGGATTAGGGGCTCGGATATGAAATGAAAAGACGCATACCCCTCCCTTATAAAGGTCAGCATCTATTCTACACTGATTTGTTCACATATATTTGTACCCAGGAAAGGTATCAAAATAATTGGCCTTATGTTATATGGCAACCACTATGTGGCTGGACTATGGGATTTTATGAAGTGTTTCAGTGAGTAAAAAAGGCACTATAGGCTGAGTGAAGCTAAAAAATAAAAGGACCAATTTACCCAGGGGACTCATGTAAATTTCTTAGTGTATGTGATGGTTTCGTGTCACCCTGAAGTCTTTCCCCATGAGCCTGCCTCCCAAACATGAATATTAGGCATTACAATACAGTCCTGTGTGATCTACAACACATGTCAACATATTTTGGGGAGCAGAAGTGGATTGTTTTATACAAGTTGATTCACAGATATTGGTATTGTCATTCTTTCTCAAAATATTGTCATATTTTCTCAAAAGAGGATATATGAAATTAGTATGTACTCTCCTCAAAACAGTCCAACAGGTGTTCATAACAAGTACTAATTCTATGACATTGGTTGGAACTTCACTCCAAGAAGAATGTTCGGAATAAAAAATTCTTAAAATAATTTTTCAGTTATTTCTCCTCAAACATGCCAGCTATAAAATAGAAACATGGAAACATAACACACAGAAAATGCTTTTAAAAATACTACTAGAAATTAAGTGATCTTCACTAGAATCAATATGGTTTTGAAATGGTTTGATTTTCTTCTATTTTCCAATCTTCTACTTTCTGAATCTCTGCTTATTACTGGGATGACTAGCCTAAAATCATACCTTTAAAAATAAATGTTGCTCTTATTTCTGGAAACTTGTATTCTATTAAAATAAATATTCAATCAATGTATTTTATTGTATGCAAACTATACCTCAACAATGTTAATTTAACTCACCCCATAGCTTTCCCACAGTGTGATCTAGTTTATTTTTCTAGCACCTTGCCTCGCAAGCCTCCTTGCTAATCTATATGCCTATTTTTTGAGGACTGCATCTCCTCAGCTAAATTACTTGTCTGTTTAAGAAACCCAGAATAATTTTCTAGTAGTTATAACTAAGAATCCTGACACACAAATTTATTCTTTAAAAATGATAGAAAATCTACTAGGAACCAGCAAGGAGACTAACCCAAAGTAACATGAAGTATAACTAAAAGAACAACAAAAAAATAAAAGCAGAAAAAACAAAACTTGTGGCTGAAGTCATGATGCATCTAGTAAAATTATCAACAAAATGGAAATCTTTACCTAGTTTCAAATCAGATATTTTAGCAAATGCCTTAATTATGCAGTTTATCATTTTTTTTAAAAGAGAACATTGAGAATGACTTCCAGATGTGATGGGATAGTTAGACCAATCTTACAATAAAGTTATATTAAATCGGAAGTGAGTTGCTTCACCAACAAACATACTTGAAAATCCTTTAAAATGGGAGTACCCTATTACATAATTGTTCAATTGAAAACCATAGAGCCCTGGCTGGTGTAGATCAGTGGATTGAGTGCAGGCCTGCAAACCAAAGGATCGCGGTTCAATTCCCAGTCAGGGCACATGCCTGGGTTGCAGGCCAGTTCCCAGCAGGGGATGCATGAGAGGCAACCATACATTGCTAGTTCTCTCCCTCTCTCCTTCCCTTCCCTTCTAAATATAAATAAATAAAATCTTAAAAAAAGAAAACCATAGAAAATCTGGAAATGGATGCATGCTTATATCATTGGTAATTTCAACAAAGCATATAGAGTAAAAATATAAAAATGTAGACAAGAGAAATATACAACAAATTTGGGTCACTTGTTACACCAGGAGCAGGAGGCAAAAAGGACTGCAAAGGGGGATTCAGTGGTATCGACAAAGATTTATTTCTTACACAACAAAAATGAAAACCAAAGATCTAAACCAAGTATGACAACATGCCAAAAGTTGTTCAACTGAATAGTGGTGAATACATGGGATATATTTCACTATTCACTAGATTTTTTATGTTTGTTTAAAATATTTCCTTCAAAGTATAATCTCCCTTTATGACAAGCCACTTTCACATTTTGACTGCACACAAATGACCTAAATTATGACTTTTAAAATAATTTTTGTATCTTTCTATTTGATATTGATTCCTATACAAGAGGAGACATGTAATTTCTATGTAACTGATCATCAGAATGAAGTATCTTCTCCATGCAATTCTGAGTTTTACCTGCATTGTCATTCTCCCCATAAGGTCTGTGTCCACATCACAGTAGACAATGCCTGCTGCAACTGACCGCTGTTTAAGGCTCACTCACTGGGGGAGAGCACTCACCACAGTTACTGACATCATTCCAACAGACACAGCATTTCTTTGCTCCAGGTATGAACTTCAGTTGAGGGGACATTCAGATCTCCAGAGCTGTGTGAAGCAGGTCATTTTATGGGTGGATTTGGTGCCCTTAAGGCTCCTCAAACTTAGATATAACAACTGTGACTGCAAATCTATAACTCTTGACTGCCCAAGTCCCTCTGGGCTTCAGATCTTTTCTTCCAAATACCTATCCATCATGTTTCCTGGGTACTAGTCAGGCACCTCGACTGCAGGTGATTCACAATGAAACTAAATAACTCCCTTCAGAAAATCTCTCTTAGTTTTTACCTTTTCTATATCAAAGAATGGTTCCATTATACACACAGACCCAGAAAACAACAAAACAGATAAAAATAAAAACAAAAATAATTATGTTACCTGAAGGAAGTGTTAGTTAATGCTACAATAATAGTCATTTTGTAAATGTATCAAATCAACATTGTATACTTTAAGCTTACACAATGTTATAAGTCCATTATTATAAAATGAACCTGGAAAAATTGACTTAACATTTGGAATGTTAAGTGTAATCATCAGTGTAATCTTACTAACAAAAGTAGACACAGAAAAAGCATTCAATGAAAGCCAGTACCCTTCCTGATACAAAAAAAAATTACCTTTGAGCAAACTGTTAATAGAATGTAGTTTCACCAATTGTTACAGGGCATTACAGAAACCTACAGATAACATTATACTTAATGTTGAAAGACTGTATTCCCCCTAAAATCAGGGAAAAAACCCACAAGGATATTAGTTCCCACGATTTCTATTCACTATTGTAGTATAAGTTCTAGCTAGTCCGATTAAGAAAGAAATAAAAAGGCAACCATATTGGAAAGGATGCAGTAAAACTGCCTTTATTTGCTGATGACATAAAAGTACTAGAACTGACTAATGTGTGAAATTAATGAAGTTGTTAAATATAAAAACCACATACAAATATTAATTACAATTCTATGTTCTAGCAACAAAATATTAGGCATCAGAGTTTACACACAAAAAAGCCCCAGTACCATTTACATGAGTATAAAATTACACAAAATACATGGGAATAAATCTTACACAAAAGATAGGCAATACTTAGGCATGGAAAACTACACAACATTGCTGAAAAAAATTGAAGGTGGCCTAAATAAATGTAGACATATACAGTGCTCATGAGTTAGAAAACTTATTCTTAAGATACAAATTTCCCCCAGATTAATCTATGTGTTTAATCCAATCATAACTTCAGCAGAATTTATTATAGAAATTATAAATTGATTCTAAAATTCTTATGAAAGTGCAAAGAACCTAGACTAACCCCCTAAAAATCATTGAAAATTAAGAACGAAACAGAAGATTTAATGATACCTTATTTCAAGACCTGAAATTCTTATTTCAAGAATTAAGAGGCTACATTTATCAAGTTAGGAAGTGTGGTCTAGTGTCTGGACTGACAGGTAGATTCAATAAGATAAAACAGAGTCTAAAATAGACCCAGGTGCAGATAGATCATTGATTTTCAACAAAAGTACAAAGACAATTCAGTGAAGGAAGGCTAGTCCTTTCAACAATGACCTCTGGAACAAGTTGAATGTTTGTATACAAAAACATTTTTATTTTTTATTTTTTAAAATATTTAATTTATTTATTTTTAGAGAGGGGAAAGGAGAGAAAGAGAGAGGGACACATCAATGTGTGGTTACCTCTCAAGTGCCCCCTACTGGGGACCTGGCCCACAACCCAGGCATGTGCCCTAGAATGGGAATTGAACCAGCGACCCTTTGGTTGGCAGGGTGGCACTCAATCCACTGAGCCACACCAGCCAGGAAAAAAAAAATTTTAAAAAGAAAAAAAATTTAATCTCTATCTCAAACTGTATAATATAGAAGATTCACTCAAGGATCATAGAACTAAAGCTGTAAATGTTCTTAAAGAAAACAGTAGAAAACATATCTTTGGGTTAGGTGAAGTTTTCTTGGATACCTTAGCAAAAACATGATTCATTAAAAATTTTTGTAAATTAGAACTCATCAACATTTAACCTCTTTCTATTTTCCTCAAACTCCAGCTCTTGGCAACCAGTGGAAAACAATTTGAAGTTTCTTAAAAATTACTGATATACTCATTCAACTAGTACATATTTATTTCCAAGAAATGAATCCTACGTCCTTGCAAAAACTCATACACAGCTGTTCATGGCAGGGTTTTTTGTTTGTTTGTTTGTTTGTTTGGTATTAGCCAACAGCTGGAAGCTACTTAAATGTCCATCAATAAGCAAATAGTGTCATGTTCATAGAATTAAATTCTACTACGCCATAAAAAGAAATAAACTATTGTAAATACAACACACTGATGAATGACAAAATAATTATGTTGAATGAAAGAAGTCAGACTCCCTCGCCCTAAAATATGTACGATTCTTTTGAACCCATTTATATAAAATTCTAGAAAAGAAAAATCCAAATTAATTAATTATATTACAGAAAGCAGTTCACTGTTTGCCTCATGATAGGGAGAGAGGCAAGAAGGAGAAATTAAAAATACATATAAGAAAATGTCTGAGAGTGATGTATATGTCCATTATCCTAACTATGGTAATAGTTTCATGATTTTATGCAATCAAAATTAGATGTTGATCCATCAAAAAACAGATGAGATATAAGTACAAAATTTCATCTGACAAGCTCTTAGAAAATAAGTTTCTTCTACCTCTAGTAATTAGTAAGGAAAAATTGTCCCAAATATGGTCAGCAATACAACTTTCTAGGAAGAAATGTATAATCCTGATAAAATGCTCATGCAATTTCTAATAAACTTGAAAACAGTAAGGTCTCTTCTGAAATTAAGTAGCCCCCTTTAGGCTATTAGTCAGGTGTATAATGTTCATTAGCTCATTATTCTTTTACCCCGTATCCAGATGGTAATGCTTATCTAATCAGTCCCTTTACTTTGAAAGTATTTTAACTGAGAAAGAATACTTTAATTGGCTAGCTTATCCTCTCCACTTGCAGATTTTGAAATAAAACTATTGACATAGGCTTTTAACAGGTTTGTCTATTTTTTTTTAAATTAAAAGTGAGAAGAAGGAGAGCAGATAAGGGGAAGAAGGGAACAGGCCAATACTACATGGATATTGAAATTTTGAACAACAAGCAAAAAATAACACGAAAACTTTTAAAAAATATTTTATTTATTTATTAGAGAGAGGGGAAGGGAGAGAGAAAGAGAGGGACAGAAACATCAATGTGTGGTTGCCTCTCATGTGCCCCCTACTGGGGACCTGGCCTGCAACCCAGGCATGTGCCCTGACTGGGAATTGAACCGGAGACCCTTTGCTTCACAGGCCCGTGCTCAATCCACTGAGCTACACCAGCCAGGGCAACACAAAAACTTAAAGTGGATGATTATGAATTCAATTTTTTAAGTTCACAGTAGAGTAACTGTGAACTTGCAGAGTAACTGAATAAGAGGATTACAAGAGTAGACTTATTAACATGCACAAAGCACTGTGTAGTATTAAAGTGTTTCATTTTGATTAGGGGACTTTGTAGTATTTACAAAATTATTAGGTTGGGTTTAAATAAATTTGTCTTCCTCATACCAAAAATGTGTTTCTGTTGTTACACAAGACAGAGTACAACTACCAAAGTTCTGAGAAAACCTTAACAGTTTTATTAGGATGTGTTAATGTGAAATAAACTCACAAGTGGCTTATTACAGTTGTTTCCATTTCAAATGGAAAAAGTCACTTACATTACTCTCTTTCCATAGGACATTTCACAGTGGAAAACATCACCTTGTGCCTTTACACTTACTCAGAGCTCTGCTGTGTCAGGAAAAACAAACAAAAACAAAGCACAACACAACAAAACAAAAAAAGGCCTGACCTTCCAGCTTTTAATGACCCAAAGGGAGTTATCTATTATATTAAATGTGATGACAACTCACAAAATAAGAATTTACGCCGGAAAGAGTATATCATCCCAGCTTTTTATACAAACTGATTAATAGTCTAGGAACCAACAAAATACCAACAGAGAATAAATCTGACACCTATTCTGGGGATTGATGAAGAGCCTATGCTGAGCGAAAGTTGAATCACTGATTTCCTATCGCACAGCCAGTTTCCTAACAAGACCACATAATTACAAGTGAGAGAACTCATATCCTGAGCTAATATGTAATTATATCTGGAAGCATGACTACTAAACTAGCAAATTGAATCACTTCAAGAGGATGCTTTTCACACACAAAATAGGTATATATTTAGCAAGCAGATTCTGGGCTCCTGTTTATACTTTTAAAATCATAGGTACAACTTAAGCAAGACTGAAAAGACCCAGCGACTGGGATTTTAGACTTTGTGGACTAATAATTCAGTCTGTAAGGCAGTGTATACTACTTTGTGAAGGAAGTGTTTTTTGCTAAACTTTCACTCTGAAGGCTTCATTAAATTTGGAGAGTTGTTGAAAATATTCATTTTTAAAGAATGATTTAAATCCTGAAGTTGCACGTGCAAAGTTCGAAAAGAATTAAAGTCTGTTAATAACTGCCATCTTCGTCTTTAAGGCACCCCATTCTGAGACTGTGAGGCAGAAAGGCTGTGTGCTCTCAGAAACACCTTCAAACATTGTCTAGCTCCAATTCTACTTTGGAGAAAGTTGTTTCTCAAGTTCAAGCTTTTAAATAAAATTGGTGTTAAGTAATAAATGCTTTTCTGAATGCAAAGTGAGAACTAAGAGAATGTAAGGAGTGCCAATGAATAAAAATAGAAGTCCTATTCATATTATCAGTCAGCTTAATTGTTCTCTGTATGAGCGTGTGAATGGCTCTTGTTTGAAGAAAGCCTTGAAATGTGGATGGACAGACGAAGGTGCTGAACATCTGGAGAACTTCAGACACTATGACCAGCGCGAACTGACCTTTGATTATGTTGGGTGCTACACACTTGTTGGACTGACACACTTGAATGCAGCTAGATCCATGGTTATGATGGGCAAAAAATTATCGATCCCTGAATCCTCAAATGATCAAAGTCCAAAGCTCTAACTTCTCCTTCCCACTTTTCTCCTGTTCCTTTTTCAGGCAGTAATGGTGAACATTTTATGTTTAAGATACTGAATTTATTTTACAGGTAAATAAACTACATCCAAAAAAGATAAAATGGCTTCCCCAAAGTGATTTATGTAAGCGGGCCATTTTTATTTGACCATCACAAAACTGAGTTCTGCAGTCCATTGCTCTTTGGCTTGTCATGTTATATCACATTAAAAATCATAATTTATAAGCCACAGTAGAAATCAATGGCAAAGATTAAAATATGAAAAAGATTTGGAAGAAGGGAATGCTTTATGATCTAATAATCCCAAACAACTAGTGGCAACACCATCAGGGGTAGAGCAAGAGAGACATACTCTTGGTCTGATGTAGTGTGACTTTTTATAGAACAAACATTTATATCCTAAATATGTTCTTTATGCTTCTGTATTTCTGGAATCTTTCTAACTGGACAGCATTTTTCCTTTTTTTTTTTTTATTGAATTTATTGGAGTGACACTGGTTTAAAAAATTACACGTTTCAGGTGCATAATTCTACATCACATCATCTGTACACTATATTCTGCAATCACCACCCTAAGTCCAGTCTCCGTCCATCGCCATTTACTTCCCTATACCCTCCTTCACCTCCTCCACCAAGCAATCACCACACTGTTGTCCCTGTTTGTGAACTTCTTTTTTTTTTTTTCTCCAACTGCTCCAGTACAGCTGTCAGCCTACTCTCCATCTATGAGTCTGTCTCTATTTTACTTGTTAGTTCATTTTCTTCATTAGATTCCACCTATGAGTGAAATCAGAATGGAAACTATTTTTATCATATGAAAACATTATATAGGGTGGGGTAAAAGTAAGTTTACAGTTGTTTGTATGGAAAATAATGTAATAATAAATAATAATACAAGATTAAACTCTGTTTCACATACAACTGTAAATCCACTTTGCCCCAATCTATATTCATACTGCATACGTTTTAATAAAAAGGTGATGATTTAACCTTTTAAATAAAAAGGTTAATCTAATTTAATTTAGCAAGTATTGATTGTATTATTTACTGCAGTAGAGCATTTTAACAATATTATCCAAGTGGAAGTTTTCAATCTCAAGGATATACAAGAGCACCCTCTGGAAATCAGCAAGAAAATTCCACAACTTCATTTACATTTTTTATTTTACTCTTTTCTTATTTCTACTTTACACATATTTGTTAGAGTAAAAATTATGAATATCACCTTCAGAGTACACAATTTTCTTTGTAGGCTTTCATAAAGATATATGATTCATAGAGATATAGAGGAGTTTATCCATTAAGGTACATAGGATCCAGGGCCAGACTGAGTTTAAAGTTTGAAATAGCTATTATATGAAATGTTAAAGGTGCTTATCTGAGAAAAAGAAGAAGATCAAAACTATGAGCATTAAAATAACAATAAACTCACAACTATCAACAACTGAACCTAAAAAGAACAAAAACAAACTAAGCAAACAACTAGAACAGAAACAGAATTACAAAAACAGAGATCAAAAGGAGGACTATCAATGGGTAGGGAGAGAATGGTGGGGAAAAGGTACGGGGAATAAGAAGCATAAATGGTGGGTACAAAATAGACAGGAGGAGGTTACAAATAGTGTAAGAAATGGAGAAGCCAAAGAACTTATACATACAACCCATGGACAGGGACTAGCGGGGAGAATGCTGATGGGAGGCAGGTGCATGGAGGTGGGGAATAAAGGGGAGATAAAAATGGTACTCTAATAGTATAAGTGATAAAATATCCTTAAAAAATAAAATAAAATAAAGTAAAATGGCTGTCTTACTTACTACTTACCCATGTGATTGTTGGCCAAGTTTCTAAACTCTTCTTCACCTCAAGTTCCTCATTGGTAAATACAGAGGGTAATAAATGTTTCTAATTTTATAAGATTGCCATAAACTTTAAGTGAGCAAATATACACGAAGCACTTAGCACAGCACTTGACATATAATAAGCACCAGATAAATGTTAGTTATAAGAGCAATAATTATACTTACTTTGAGAGCAGTACAATTTTTAAATTTTGGTAAGGGTACACAATTAAACATATCTGGAAAGGTAGAGAAGATAAAGCAATATATAGTTATGTAAAAATGAGCATCTATTGTATGCAAGCTCTGTGTTAGAATTTGAAGGAATTAAAAATTAATAGTACACAAACCTTGTCTTATAGGGGTTTAAGTTCTTCTATGAGTCAACAATAATATCCTAAAAAGAAGTAAGTAAAGATCTTATAAAAGTGGCTGAAAAAAGTTTCTAGGTTAGATTATACATGTTGTGTTATGACTTTATTTTATTAGTGAAACCTTTTCAGATCAATATTAGAAATAAAATAAGTAAAATAGCTAAAAGTAGAGCTATTCTAGTTGAAATAAGGCTGAGACTGACCGTGAGAATTCAATGAAACATAACTTGAAGTTTGAATATTGTGAAGTTGGAATTTTAATGGCTTGAACTGCCATTCATTACATTGAAAACCAGAAGTTAAAAAAGAAAAAAAGAGGTTTTCGAAAGGCATTAATTTTATTTGGCCTTTTCCTCTTTTGCTGTCCATGTTCACATAAGAGTAGACTGATGGTGAAGACGAAATATTTTATTAATCCACACATAGTGCAAGAA
This sequence comes from Carollia perspicillata, assembly GCA_004027735.1. Lineage (NCBI taxonomy): Eukaryota > Metazoa > Chordata > Mammalia > Chiroptera > Phyllostomidae > Carollia > Carollia perspicillata. The sequence continues at coordinate 17,384 of PVKM010010277.1, forward strand.
CACCTAGCTGTGTTAGCAGTTACTAACTTTCAAAGGTTCCCAGTCTGCTAATTTAAGTCGCATGTTTGTTTGCCACAAAGATTTAGGCCAACTTTTGGAACCTTAATAATGCGCTCCAGTCAAATCCAACACTAGCCTTTGTTGGAACTAGGCAGATCAAAACAAAAAGAGATAAAGATGTTGCTTGGATGGCGATTTTCTCAGACATCTGTGCAGTGAGTCACATCAAAAGCCCACCATCAAGGAATATGCATATGCTGCAGCCACACACGAATCAAGGGAGTTGAAACGGGTACCTGGCTCTTCATCCCACCAGGATTCCCATGTCCTTTCAAGGTTTACTGAGTTAATACCAGGCTACAACCAGACTAATTTGATTCACAATGGTAACAACAAAGACTCAAAGCACTTCCACCCTATAAACACCTAAGAGGTGCAAAGGATAGAATTTCTTCAATTTCCCTCTTTCTTGGGACATCATAAATTGAGTCAAAACTCCACATTGCAAATGAGAACTTGAAAAAGTTTAGGTGGAGATCATAAACATCAAATTATACCCATATTTCTATTAACATTATTGATTTATTTATGGGTATGTATCATATTGTTATTTAAAGCTCCAAATTTATTTTTTGTAGGAGAAATGTAATGTTTGCCAAGTTTGTACTGTGTCTTGGAAGAAGTCTCACAGTAACTTTAGGAATTAGAGGTTATTTTTACCAATTTCAAAGAGAATAAATGGTATGCCACAGGCCATAGGACTTGCAACTATAAGCAACAGAGTGTAACACTCGTCAGGCTACAGTTAAAGCTCATGCTCCTCCACAGCTACAGTAAAAACTGTCTGTGTAGATTACAAGCTTCGAAGGGGAAAAGACGGACTGTCCCAATGATGGCGCTCTGCTTGGCATGACCAACTTGTGGTGTTCAATTAGCAGGTGTGTCCCACTAAGGAGGCCCTGACATTTGAAAATGTGGGTTCATAAAAATGTACCTTTGGGAATATTCATGTAATTAAAATTGTAATAATGAAACCATCATTCCTTGAATGCTTTCTCTAGGCCAGGTACTGTTCTAACCAAACATTTAAGAAAACATTGTTTTGTTTTAGTTCTCAGAACAACCCCTATTATTTTCCATCTTACACAAATCACAAATTGAAGCTTAGAGAAGCTCAGCTACTTGCTACGTTCACATGGTCAGTGAGCAGCAAAAACAGCCTTAGAATGCAGAGCTGACTTAAAAGCTTGTTTCCTTAGTTAATAATTCATTTTTAAATCCTCATCTGAAGAGATTATTTTCATTGCTTTTAGAGAGAGAAGAAGGGAGAGAAAGAAACATCGGTGTGAGAAAGAAGCCTCCATTGGTTGCCTCCCATACCTGCCAGTGCAGGGATCATACACACTGCCAGACCCGGGAGCAAACTCTCAATGTAGGTATGTGCCCTGACTGGGAACCGAACCCCCAACCCTTCAGTCATTTGGAGGAGGCTCCAACCAAGCCGCACTGGCCTGAGCTCTTTAGTTAATAATTTAAAACTCCTTACAGTGAGTGACTTTTACCTATTATATTTATTAGGAATATTTAAAGGTATTAATTGCCCAAGAGACAGAGGGAAATGGAACATTTAATGCAATAGTCAAGAGATACAGATGATTTCAAACTGAACATGATGTGCAATAAAAATTATGGCTTTCACATTGATTTCAAAAATAGTAGGGATAGTCCATCACATTCCTTGATTAGTGGTCCTCTTTTCTTCACCTCTCAAAGGAGCAACAGTGCGTTGAATCCTTCTATGCTTCAAATCTCTCCTCCTCTCCCATCTCGTCTCCCTGTTTACTACAGCTGGGAAAGGTTCTCTCCTTTTAAAGGCTTATATTATTAATTGGACCCACCCAGAAAATCCAGGACAGTCTCTCCATCTCAAGGTTTACAATCTTAATATTTGCAAATTTGCTTTGCCACATGAGGTAAAATATTCATAGGTTTCAGGGATTCTGGTGTGGACATCTTTGGGAGGTGGGAGTGTGGTCATTCTTCTGCCAACCACAATGCCTATTCAGTAACTAGAGGAAATTACTGTAATGTGGATCAATCCCATGTGGACCATGCTAAATGAAAATGCTACATACTGCATTCTTCTATTTATGATATTTGAAAAGGCAAAGCTGTGGAGACAGAAAACTGATCAGTGGTTTCCAGGGACTGAGGATGAGAGGAAGGGAGTGACTACATGGGAGCCAACAAAACTTTTTATAGTGATGAAAACATTCGATAATTTTCTTGTGGTGGTGGTTATATCACTATGTTAGTCAAATGTATAGAACTAAACTCTAAAAAATTAATTTTACTGTGTGCAAGTTTTACTGTGTACAATAAGCATAAATGCTGCACCCCCTCCAAAACAATGAAAGAAAAAAGCACCAGTAGTTCAGAGTCACCTTGAATATCAAAGTGCTAGAATTTTAAAATTAAAGGGCAACCTGGTTAATATGGTGGGACTATATCCGTAATTATCTGAGGTTTCTCTGATTTCAAAATTCTCTTGAATATTTTCTGATTTTAAATAATCTTCCTGATTTCAAACCTCGCTCCAAATATACTTTATTTTCATAGGCAAATGCACTTATTAAACTCAGGAAAAATCTCGTCACATATAAATTTTCTCAGTTTTAAATTAAAAACATAATTGCCCTCATTCTTAAAGATCACATATCTTATTTCCATAATTTTAAAGAAAAAAAAAGGAACAGTGAGTTTGAGTAATTTGCTTGAGGTTGCACATCTCATTATCATGAGAGTTAGAAGTAGAATGCAGGTTTCCCAGCTCCAGTCAAATATTCTGCCAGTGAACTAAAGGAATCTACAAATCTAAGGGGAACTCTAATTGTATCTGTCAGTCCCTACACCTTAGCATTAATGAGACACCTGTGCAAACCACATATACTGGGAATGGCTCTAAAGTTAGCACACATAATTGGAAACAATTTTAGCAGTTACATTTACTTTTCCAGATGTGTATACTGCTCTTAGACCCTGGAGGAATAAAGTTATACAGCATTAGACTTAGGCATTAGTCAAACAACCAGATACTTTTCAGGACTGTCTTTGCCAATGTGTTCCAGGAATGAGAAGGGGAAGGTAACTTTGGCACAGTGCACAGAAATGGAAATGCAGAGCCAGTGATATATTGCATGGTTTAATGAGTAGGGCCAGATCACTCTCTCTGTGAATGACAGCTTTATTCCCTTCAAAAGATCTCTTCTCAAAGATGCAATTCAACAGAGGACTCTCATTCAGTCTGAGAATAGGGTTTGTTTACCTGCCAAGTCCTTTGCACATCTGTTCCCTTTCTGTTTCTTTCTTGTTAAAAAACCTTATTTTCATCATGACAGGACACTGAAGCTCAGGGAGCACTTTCAGCTAGCTCCAAGAAACAAACAAATTCTTACACTACAGAACTATAGCATATATGATCTGATTAACAGCATCAATAATGACACATACATTATCCTGTAGCTGCCAATCCATGGCATAAAAGATAGCGCTCACGTCTTAGGATGAATAAGTTTTAGTTCCTTTAATTTTTATTATTTTAAGACAATTTGAATAATAAGGAATATATACATTTGCATTCATTCACATCCTTCTTCAAAATACTCACTTCAATTAAAGAAATTTTTAACGAAGAGTTGAACATGAACTGTTCCATGCGTTTGTTTATAACCGTCCTGAGAAAATACCCAAACAAATGGCCTACTGAAATTTAAGAATCAAGAAGCCCAAGATTTGCTTGGAAAGCAAAACATTTGGCAGACATGTTGCCAATGAATAAGGTATAAAGACAATTCAGCAGGCGGGTCTATCATGTTATAGGTAGAGGAAACTGACTGCTGATAGTCAAGCAGAAATTACATAAAAGACACACAGAAGCTGGTTGAATGAAGATTGAAATTAGAAAGCATGAGTTCAAGTTCAGTTCCACCATTAATCATAACCATTATTGAGGGCATGCCAGGTAATGTACGTACCGTATTAGTTAAGACTCTAGTTGCAAGCAACTGAAACTGTCACTGGCAAAAGAAAATGTATTGTAAATGTATTTGTATTAGGAGCTTATCAACTCAGCTGGTGGGATGGAAAAGCAGATTTCAAAATAGGTAAGAGCTATGATAGGACCAGGGAGTAGAAACTTTAGGAAGTGCCCATTCATTGTTAACAGACACCAAGCATTTTAAGTTTCATTGTCAATCTGCTTCATATTCAACTTGCAGATCAGAAGTATATGCTCAACCTAAGATATGTCCTGGGTTAGGGGAAGGTCAGAGCCCACCCAACTACATTCACCAAAGAATGACTTAATTTCCCAAAAGGAATTCCAGTTGATGTTAGGATGAAGAATGGAATCCTAGGTGGGAGAAACAAAAACAAAAACAAGTATTTAAGTCCAATTCATGATTCTTCACATATCTATTAATGAGATTTATTTTGTAAATAAAATGAACATCATTCTAATAGCTTCCTATTTTACTTAGAATAATCCAAATGACTTACTAAGCCTCCTCTCCAATTTATGCTTCTAAGTTCCCTTTTTACACACTGAACTCGAAACACTGGGGCTTTTCCTCCTCTTTAGACCCACCAGGCACATCTCGGTCTTGGGCCTCTCTATCAACAGCACTACTTCCTGGAATACAGTTATCCTCCCTTACTTTTCATGGATGAATCCTTCTAGTATTTGGACCTCAAATGTTTTTTCCTCAAACAGGTCTTTCCTGATCACTCAACTTAAAATTCACTGGTGCTTTTCTATCATGTCACACTGTATATATTCACTGTGTTATATGTATTGTCTGCTTTCCTCAACTAAATCATAAAGTTCCATGAGAGTAGGAAATCTCTTTTCATACTGGACATTTCTTATACATACCAGGCACTCAGAAAATATTTATTAGATACATAATTCTCATAATAACTCTAGCAATAGGCATTACTATTTCCATCTTTAGAACAGAACACTGAGGTTTTTTTTGTTATTCTATTATAGTTGTCCCAATTTTTTCCGTTTTGCCCTCCTCCACCCAGCCCATCCTTCACTCCAAAGGTCAATCTCCATGCTGTTGTCCATGCCCATGGGCCATTCATACATGTAGAACACTGAATTTAATGAAGGTTAAGAAATTTACATGTGAGAGAAATTTATGCATGGTACAACTCAAAGTCAGATCTGTTTATCTGGATCCAAGGTCAGGATCTTTAATGCTGGCATATGTTGATTCTGTAGCATTAGCTGTGTGACTTGAGGTGAGTCCTTGACAGGAAAAAGATTTTCCACTTTTCTGCAGCAGAATTTTTGCTCTCTAAATAAAATAATATGTAGAATGCCATTAAAATGCTCATCTTAAACTGGAACATAATCAACAAAAGAAAAAGCAAACAAAATATAACCAGAGTCATTGAAATTAAGAACAATCTAACAAAAGCCAGATGGGAGGGGGGAGGGGACAGAAGGGAGAAGGGTTTTCAGGAACTACTGTAAAGGACACAGGGACAAAACCAAGGGGGAGGATGGAAGCAAGGGAGGGAGGTGGGTTTGGAGGGGGTGGGAGAAGATACAGACAACTGTAATTGAACAACGATAGAATAATTTAAATTAAAAAAATAAAATGCTCATTTTGTATGCTCAAAGATACAATATTATTTTATTATGAAACCCACTAGTGAGAGTATTAAGGCCCTGACAAACATGCATTTTAATAACTGATTTTGGTTGCTTATGTTGAGAAATATCCGTGGGTGTACATGCAGTAGCAAATAGTGAGCTTCTCAAAACAGACTCCTTCGAATCTCAGGATACTCATCATTGGCAGTGTGACAGGGAATGATTTGCTTTCATTGTGCGCAGAGGGGAGTTAACCTGGAAGTATGTGTTCACATAGTGTTGGTCTCTAATGTGTTAAATTTTGATGTATAACATTAGTCAGATAGTGGGCTGTTTATGATTATTACAGCCTCTAATAGATAGTTTTTACAAGATGTATATGTAAACAAAAAATTGTGGAATTCCTAAAACATCTCCAAGAAAATTATAATTAAAATTTAGTAGATCTAATGTTATCCAGGATTATCTGTAACTCTTACACTCTTTAGTCAAATTCCATGTTTTCTAATATAACTAAATTAACTCTGATAAAAGAACATACATAGCAAATGAAAAAGACCCACTGTAGTCTTCAAATAGGCTGTAAATACTCAGAAGTATTATCAAAGCAAATATGCTTTCAGAGCACCTTGGATGGACAAGGACACAGGGCATCATCAGTCGCAATCCTCACCTTTGTCTGGAGAATAAGAGGGTGAGGAGGATAATCAGATGCATCATTAGTAAAGCATCTGACAGAAATAATCTATGGCATGATAAATATAGACATAATGAAACAGACAAGGAAATTAAATGATACAGTCACTTTATAAGTGTCTTCCTTTCTGTGTGGATTCTATAGAAAATCCCAAGCATTTATGTAATCAAAGCAATGGTGTGAAATACTGGGAAAATATTTTTCTAAAGGCAAAACAGATAAATGAGGTGAATAATTAGAGTCAGAAGAGAATTAACCAAGAACCTAAGAAAATTTAGGATTCAGAGCCCTTGGCTGTCATGGGGCCTTGTCAAGGCCTAGTTTTTAGTTTTGTATTACCAATTTTTCATTCCTTTAAAAAGTAACATACCCTTCCCTCAATTGTGTAAATTTCAGGCCTCCGAAAGTTTAATCTGCCTCTGGGTTCAGTACTGGATTTTTAATAGTAGGAGAGACAGGTATAGTCATTACTATTAGTGTGACTTCAGAGTGGTGAGCTGAATTTCACAACTCTCTCCGCTCCTCTCTGTATCCATCTATGTATGTATGTATGTATCTACCTATCAATCATCATCTATCTATCATCCAGTGCTTCTCTCTCTCATTTCCCTCTCTCCCTTCTACCTCAGACCTCTCCCAATTTCTCGCAAACACACTATCTTAATCTCTATCATCTCTTCCCCTCCCTTTATCTCTCTCAATCTTTTCCCTCTCTGTCTCTCCTTCTGTTTCTTTTTTCCCTGACTCTCCCTCTTTCCCACTCTTTCTCTTTCTGTCATATTTGCTAAGACACACTTATCGTTCCCTTCACCTTGACTAAACTTTAGGCAGTAACGTTCTTCCTAACTGTAGGTTTCTGACTTCTTGTTTGAAAAAATTTTTTGAGAGCATTTACCTTAGAAATCTGGCACTTATAAATTCATTCTCTGCCTTTTTGAGATGTAAATCTTCTCCCAGCTTCTGGTCAAGATTATAACTATAGAAGGTCTTTCTCAAAAACCTGGGAGTTATCTTTTTGAAATGTAATCTTCAAAAACCGAGAGCTCATATCTCCTAGTCTCTGTGGGAGGGTAAGAGTCTAATTAGCACAAACTACTAAACACAGATGGCCTATTCACTATGACCAACCTTTCGCCTAACCACCTAATATCTTCCAGTCCTTGGCCACTAGCTCATCCCAGGGGCTAAAAATTCTTCTCCCTTTTGATTCAGTGAGGTGAGTTTCCTCTCTCTCCCAAATTGCACCATGAATGAAATACATTCATCCTTGCCTGTTCGACTCCACCCAGTGCATATTTTCTTTGACAATATAGACACACAACTTACTTCTATAATGCTACAGATAAAGCATTTAGTTCTAGTTCATACCAATGTCTTTTTTTCCTTTCCCCAAAGTCTTTAACCTTGTACTTCTGTCCTCCTACCATTCTTCACCTCCTTTGTGTGTTCACTTCAATCTTACTTTCTTTGACATTCTTGTCTTTAAAAACTTACCCTTCTATATCACTGTACCTTGTTTATTTCTTATCTAGCTTTTACCACAATTAGTAATTACTTTATTTGTTGTTTTTCTGTTTATTGCCTGTTTATTACATTAGTCTGTATATTTTATGAGGTCAGAAACCATATTTGAATTGTTAATTGGTTTTGTATACTCAGAGCCCATCATAGTGTCTTAATACATAGTACATACTCAATAAATATTTAAAAAATAAATTACTGACTAAAAGGCATCAATGATATTTTTCTAATTATAAAGAGTAGCCCCTGTGATCCACAAATATCAGGAATGTTCTATATTCCTTAGGGATTATATTCACAAGAGAATTAGTACAATATGTAATGTATTTAGCAATTGTAGCATGCTGATTGCCTAGGCACATAGTTGCCACTACTGAGAAAGGCACTAGGGGAACGGTAAGGACCTCCTTCTGTCCTTCACACCCACAGGTCTACTGCCTCTATCCCCACTGTCAGCTCAATAAGTATTATGTGGGCAGGAAGAAATAATCTCAGAAAATACAAGAAGCCAAACCTGAGGAAGATACTAACATAAAAAGAATGTTTTTTCAAGCTTAGTTTGTGAATGAATGTGAAGAATGTGTGTCTCCTTCTAAGTACAATTCAATACCACTTCCCCCTCAAGGAAAGTGCTTGAGTATGGAGGGCTCTTGTCCCAGAGTTTAGTAACCACAGACCCTAATTCCTTTTATGTCACACTAGCAACTCTCCTCCCCAGAATTTTATGTTTGTCTTATTATTATTTTTTTAAATAGCAGGAATAGGCACTCTTTCTCTTGTCATCCCTGTGTTAAACTTACACTAAGGTCAGACAGGTATGGGTTTTGTATTGCAATAGAACACTTGGTTGTTTCTCATTTCATCAGATGATATGTACCAGCAGTTGTTCTTACAAAACCATGATGATAATGCAAAAGTCACTTGTGAATAGTTAGAGTTATGTCAATGTAAAATAGACACTCAACAGCCAGGGGCATAGATGTTTTTTACAATCTTCCTGACTCTATTACCATGTGCATCTAAAAGCTCTTGGCAAGAGAACAATAACTAATGTGAAACAAGAGGAATCACAATGGAAGATCTTGATGAAAGAGGAAGATTGTATAGTGAATCCAGGAGAAATCACTGAGAAAAGACTCCATGGTTCCTTCATAGGTTGTATATCAGGAACAAGACAATAGTTCTCAGGTAAACATACAAGTGTGAAGAAAGTGGTTATTTGCATTTTGAGACGAAGAGAATGGATATTAACAATAAAGTATCAGGAAAGAAAAAAGGCTGTCAGTGACATTACCTAGGTCAATCATTATGAACAAGTCCAGTGTGTTCTGAAAACTAGTTCAGAACCAGTTTGAAAGAAAGGACAACACTAAATAAATAGCAGAGGGAATATGTGAAACAGTTTTACAACACAGGCCTTCAAAATCCTTATGGGATATGTGGTTTTTATACCTGAATAGACGACTATTATTTTGAGAGCTGTGGAGGGGAGGAAGCATTTTCAGAGAGATTAGAAAAGGACAAAAAGCTATCTATAGAAATGTAAAAAAAATGCATAATGACAGCAGTAATTTAGAATGCTAACCTTAATTTCAGTCTTGGAAATGGCACATGAAAACAACTCATTAAGAAGCTTAAGGCACTGAGCACAACATTAGGAAAATCATATTATGCCAGATCATTTTTTAAATTTTCTTCATTAAGGAAGTAATTCACTGTACACAAAAACACTGTAGGTAATCCATCTGAACTCAAATAAGTTACAGAATCCTATGTATTAAAGTTGTTTTAGTAAGCTAAGAATATCTCAGTATCATACAGTGATCAGGTGAGTAAGCCATAGGGTAGGTCACAGTTAAAGGTCTAAAAGATGTATTGTTCGACTACACAAAATGTGGATTTCACTAATGTCATTTGGCAAAACAGAGTTTCCAAGTAAAATCCCACATTTTGTTGATTTGTGTAGCCTGACTTGAATCAATTAGTGAACACTAATAGAGTAAAAGTAATGGCCTTCACTCAAACTTCTCAGCCTCTCATTCCTATCCCTATAATGTTAGGCCTTACCTCTAACAAAATCACTTCCCTAATATTTCTTCGGTGTCTCACTCATGCTCATGAACATTGCTCAGTGAACGAAACCAGTGTGAAAGGCTACAGGCTGTCCTGAGTCTAGTCATTTGCCATGCTGGAAAAGAAAAACTATGGAGACAGTAAAAGATCGGTGGTTGTCAAGCGGTAAGGGAGAGGAATGAGGGATGGCTAGGGGGAATGTGAAGAATTTTTAGGGCAGTGAAACTACTCTTACGATACTATAATGGTGGATATCTGTCATTACACAATTGTCCAAACACACAAAATGTACAAGTCCAAGAGTGAATCCTAAGGTTAACTAGGGACTTTGGGTGATTATGATGTGTCAACGTAGACTGTAAAATCAATTGTAACAAAAGTAGCATTCTTTTTGGGATGTTAATGATGTGGGAGGCTATGCATGTGTGAGAGGAGATGGCATATGGAAATCTCTGTATTTGCCCCTCAATTTTGCTGTAAATCTAAAACTACTCTAAAAATTAAAATCCTTTAAAAAACACTAACCAATAAATTTTGGAAATATTCATCAAACATTACATCAAAAAAGCAATGAATCAGACTTCCAGCCAAGATGGAGGCATAGGTAGACACACTGTGCCTCCTGGCACAACTAAAATAAGAACAACAATTTAGAAACAAAAAACAACCAGTACCAACAGAAAATTGAATTGTATGGAAGTTCAACAACCAAGGAATTAAAAAGTAGGCACATTCATCCAGACCAGTAGGAAGAGTCAAGACAAAAAAAAAAATGGCTCAAATGCAAGAATATATCAAAGCTCCAGAAAAAAATCCAACTAAGTGATGAAGAGATAGCCAACCTATCAGAAGCACAGTTCAAAACACTGGCAATCAGGATGATCACAGAATTGGTTGAATTTGGTCACAAATTAGATGAAAAAAATAAAGGCTACATTAAGGGAAATAAAGGAAAATGTACAGGGAACCAATAGTGATGGGAAGGAAACTGGGACTCAAATCAATAGAGTAGACCAGAAGGAAGAAAGAAACATCCAATCAGAAAAGAATGAAGAAACAAAAATTCGAAAAAATGAGGAGAGGCTTAAGAACCTCCAGGACATCTTTTTTTTAAAGATTTTATTTATTTATCTTTAGAGGGGAAGAGAATGAGAGAGGGAGAGAAATATCAATGTACGGTTGCCTCTTCTATATCCCCTCCTGGGAACTGGCCTGCCACCCAGGCATGTGCCCTGACTGGGGATCAAACCATGCTTGTTTGGTTCACAGGCCCACACTCAATCCACTGGGCTACACCAGCCAGGGCTCCAGGAAATTTTTAAATGTTCCAACATCTGAATTATAGGGGTACCAGAAGGAGAAGAGGAAGAGCAACAAGTGGAAAAGTTATTTGAATAAATAATAAAGGAGAACTCCCCAATCTGGCAAATGAAATAGATTTCCAGGAAGTCCAGGAAGCTCAGAGAGTCCCAAAGAAGTTGGACCCAAGGAAGAACACACCAAGGCACATCATAATTACATTACCCAAGATTAAAGAGAAGGAGAGAATCTTAAAAGCATCAAGACAAAAGGAGACAGTTACCTACAAAGGAGTTCCCATCAGACTGTCAGCTGATTTCTCAAAAGAGACCTTACAGGCAAGAAGGGCTGGGAAGAAGTATTCCATGTCATGAAAGGCAAGGACCTACATCCAAGATGGCTCTAGCCAGCTAAGTGAAAACTTTCCATTCCATTTAGAATGGAAGGGCAGATAAAGTGCTTCTCAGATAAGGTCAAGTTCAAGGAGTTCATCATCACCAAGCCCTTATTCTATGAAATGTTAAAGGGACTTATCTAAGAAAAAGAAGATAAAAGACATATATAATAAAATGACACCAAACTCATAGTTATTAACAAACACACCTAAAACAAAAACAAAATCACACTGAGCAAACAACTAGAACAGGAACAGAACCACAGAAATGGAAATCACATGGAGGGTTATCAACACGGGGAGGGAGAGAGAGGGGGAAAAGGTACAGAGAATAAGTAGCATAGATGGTAGGTAGAAAATAGGGGGAGGGTGAGAATTGTATGGGAAAGTATGACACATGGACACGAACTAAAGGTGGGAATGTGTATGGGAGGGGTTATGCAGGGTGGAGGGGAGCCAAGGGGGGAAAATGGGACAACTGTAATAGCATAATCAATAAGATATAGGTTAAAAAAGTAATGAATCATATTTGTTTCATTAATAAGGAAACAGAGACTTAGGTCTTAAGAACCTGCCCACAGTTATCTGGCCAGTAGGTTGCTACATGACCAGGGTTATAGTTTCTACTTCAAGGCACTATGATGACCTCCCTCTTCTGATGGTACCTGGCCTGAGACTCGCATCTGGGGTTCTCTGAATGCAAAAAGAGAACACATTTTCAATGGTAGAAATCTCTTTTAAGGACACTTCTCAAATCATACTACTGTGGTACAACTGAATGGGCCCTGTTGAAATGGCATAGGAATTAATTTCTGCAAGGAGAGAGGATGGGGAAAGGTTTTATTAACAGCAAACCTCAATATATAGATGTGTTCTTGTAAAAATATGATTGGTCTTTCCCATCCAAAGAGAATAAAACAATAGGAAGTTAACAGATTTTGATTAAAGCATGAGCCCCATTTCCTCATAAAAATAATGGACCATGCCTGGAGGAATATTTAAATCCCTAAATAGATTTCTTAGGGAAACCTGTAAGACCAGGAAACCTGTAAGCCCAGGAAAAATCCATAGGAAGCAATTTTGAAGGCACTTACTAGCCTGGGGGCTGGGGCCACCTCCAAGACCTCTTAAGATGTTTTCTAGTTCTGTGATCTGATGCAGATATTATCAAAGACAAAATGGGAATGAGGTAGATGTCTTCACCTCTGAGGTTTAAAGCTAGCTATTTTAACAGAAAAATGAAAATGTCATGATTCAGAGATATTTATGTTTAATTGGGGCAGTTATACTGATCAGAATCTAGCTGGTCTCTTCAAAATCAGTCCATGGAAAGTAGAGGCCCATTCACAGGGAGCATTCCAACACGAACCTTTTCATAAGTCATGACTGGTATAAAAATAGGAGCGACTGACTCAGACAAACATTGTGCCTATGTCTCTGTGTTTCAATAATTGAAGGCAGATACTCATATTTTGCAACACACATGATCAAGAGGGAAAAATCCTTAATCTGACAGAAAATAACTGCTGTTATAAAGCTTCCTTAAAAGAATGAGACCGTCAGGGTAAGGATAATATAGATCAATCAGCATACCTGCGAGAACACACCAGAGACTTTTAAAGGGCAGCTTTGTGTACATTAATCTGGGTGCAAGGCTGGAGCACTCTCAAATACCAAGCAATACGACACTTAGAATAGCTGCCGGCAAAGACAAGATGCAATAGTAACTTGATGGCACTATGAAGAGAAGAGACGTTTTCCCTTCCATTCCAATGCTAAACCAGCTGCTCTTAGTTTTCAAAGTACATCAAATGAAAACTATACATTGCTATTCAGAAAGTTGAACTACATTGAAAATCAGCCAACTCTTAAGTGTTTGTATTGAGGCTATGGTGTACTCAGAATATTGTTAATGAACTTTGAAAATGCAACCATGTCAAAGCCTTGCTATACCCTGTGGATTATGCCTACATAGTTCTGTGAAAACCACACCAATACAATGTTAGACATTGTAAAATGGTATCATTCTTACTCCAAGTTATTTAAAAAGTGTACACCAGCACACATCCTCTCAGTGCATTAAACCTAACATTATATCCATTTGAAAAGAGCAAAGGAAATGAAAATACTGCTTACAAATGACCTTATTATATAATTTTGTCAGCTCACTGTTTCAAAAAAGAAAGGATACCATAATATTCGAGTTCAGTAACATTAGCAAAATTATAAAGAATTTATCTAATGCTGATTCATACTTCAGATTTGAAGGTATGATTATAGGCCTCCACTTGTGCTGCGGGATTTGGTTCTTTGTAAAAGCAAGAGCTTCTTCTGCCCTGAAGCCTCGTCTGAACACACCAGAGTTGTTCTGGCAGACAGGTCTTTTGGAGACACGTGTATGCTAAGCAATGAAAAATTTACTGGAATATAAGAAAGAGGTTCACCTGAACATTTGCTTTCAATTTTTTTAAGAAACTAAAATACATAAGGGGAAAAAATATGAGTAAACATACTCTATTTCATAACCTATACTCTATTTCTTCATTTATGTCTAATACTATTTAGATGGAAAATTGGCAAACTAAAAAGCACTGTAAAATGCATACTATTGAATCAATTAAAATGTACATTTTTTAGTTGCATAGTAGTTAGCAAATATAATTGGTCAAGTGTCCAAAAGATATAGTTCAATGAAATAGTGTAAGCTTATTTATCTAAAGTTATACGCTTAAACTGTGTGCTTGCTTTCTCATCTAGGAAATGAGGTAATAATGGTATCTACCACATAGAGTTTTTGTAAGGATAAATGAGTCACTAGAGATAAAGAACTTACTCATATACAAAATGCCTGGTATACAGTACGTTTTAAAAAAGCATCCTCCTTAGGAAATGTGCATCTGCTGTGGTTGAGAGGGACAGTGATTGGATGAGAACTGTCTGTGGTGTCTTATGTCTGGCTTTCTAGAAGCATGAATATTGGAGCTGGGCTTGCTCCTCCCATGCCCTGAGCATTAGGACAGCGGGCATTGCAACAGTGTCCAAATAGCTATGAAAGAAAGACTTATTTTAGACCTTGGCAGTATTTAAAACACCAGAATTTAGGCATGCAGACAGAGCAGGAGAGGTATGGGGTTCTTGGAAGAAGCCCAGGAATGACTGAGCAAGAATTCTTTAACAGTGAAATAAAGGCCAGGAATAGATGTTAGTTGAGAGATAACAAAGAAATTTGGTACTTCTCACTTATCTCTGCTGGTGGAATGATTTTCTTATCACTACAGTTATTATTTTTATCCCTCCCCCCTTTCTCTAGTTAGCCATGAACTCTCACCTGCACTCTCTAGGACTTCTCAGGCAGAGGACTTGCACTGAGGTCTAGGGGCAGAGCCAGTATCCCATTCCCAACATGTGCAGAATGACAGATAAATGACAAAAGACGTTCTTACACTCCATGTGTATCTGTGCTAAAGGAATGCTATCACTCTCACGTTTTCTCATAGAAGAGAAGATAAACAGAGAAGAGTGCAAAAATCCCAGGGATTTGGAGTATAGCCCTAAGGCACTTAATTCATGTAAGACACATCTTTGTAATCATTTGTTATGTGCCAAATATACACATGAATTTCATATTTTATTACTCAGAATATTCATGCTTGTTTAATATGAAAATAAAGTTCCTCCCATGTGCTTACTACCTCAAATTTTCAAGGAAAATTGATATTCCAGGGAGACGTGCGAATGCTTTGCATTTGTATACTGATTAGCACTTAGCTGTGGGGATTCCTTCATTGTAATCTTACCCTAGTTTGAGAAACACATTCTTTTTCCCCTTTAAAAATATTCATTAAATTGTTTTCTTAGATGGTAGAAACAATACATCCTAAAGGTTAACAAGCTGAAAAATATGAAACTCTAATGAAAAGTCACAGCTGATTCTGAGAAGTCTGTGATCTCCGTGATCCAAAGAAAAGTCACCGTTGCCATTTCTGCATGCAATTATTTTTTTAAATGTCTTTGTATACAATTCTAAGAGATTTTCTCATGTACAGATTCCTATAACTACCACTGCAATCAACGTACAAGGCTGTGCCACCACCACGGAGGGACTCCTTCACACTGCCCCTTCATAGGCATTCTTCTTCCCTTTCCACATTACCCTGGCAACCCTTTACATGTCATTTTAAGAGTTCCACAATATGAAACTTTTATGATACTGGCTTTTTTTTTCTCAGTAAGATCCATCTAAGTTGTTGCAACAATCAAAAGTCTGTTCCTTTTTATTGCTGAGTATAATTGGCATGCATGTGCCACACTTTACCTGTTCATCCACTGAAAGCCATTTGTATTGTTTCCAGTTTCTGGCTATTACAGCTAAAAGTGATATTTACATTCATGTATAGACTTCTGTGTTAACATAAATTTTCCTCTGTATAAAATCAATGCCTAGGAGTACAATACTGGGTGTGGTAATTATATGTCCACATTATTTTTAAGTAACTGACACATTGAGGGGCTCTTGCATTCTATATACTGTTTTGTGTAACTCAGAGTAGATAGATGTGAAGATCTATGTCTTCATTTGCTTGAAACATTTGATATTATCTTTTATTTCAGGTGTTCTAGTAGAAGTGTAATGATATCTCACTACAATCTTACTTTGCATTTTCCTGATGGCTCGTGATTTTAAACATCTTTTCATGTGCTTATTTGCCATTCATATATATTATTTAGATGTTTAGTAAAAGAATCTAAATCTTTTTACTACATTTCAATTGTATTATTTGTTTTCTTATTGTTGCAGATAGAGAAGTCTTAATATATTACGCATATAAGTCTTTTGCTGGACATAAGATTTGGAAATTTTTTTTCCCAATTAGTGACTTGCCTTTTATTCTCTTAACAGGGCCATTCACTGAGAAAAACTTTTTAATTTTTTTCTCAGAAAATATTTATTTTAGATCATAAAGATTTTCTCTACATTCTTTTAAAAAAGTTTTACAGTTAGTATTTTACATTGAAATCTATAATCTGTTTTGAGCAAATATTTTGTTATAACATATTAGTTTTATATTGAGTTTCATTTTGGGGGTCATGTTGTGGGTGTCCAATTGTGCTGGAGCCATTTGTTAAAACGGTTTTTCTTCATTGAAATGAATTTTCACCTTGTCAAAATTTGGTTGAGTATATTTATATGCATGTATTTTTTAAGGAGCATGATTGTTATAGAAGTATTTAATCCTTATGAGTGTAAATTGTGTCCATAAAACCTCATTTTCTATGGCAAAATATTTAAAATATTTGGTTATTATCAGTATGCTTTTTTAAATAAGAAAATTACATACTTAAAAATATCACAATTTTTAAAAAGATAATTTTGGGCTGACCATACAAATCACAGAATGACTTCTATCAGTACTCTCTAAGTTACCAGCTGTTCTAATGTAATATAATATGATCTAATTTATTACGAATTTGTCTGTGCTTTTCTGTATTTTACAAAATTTCTACAATGCTCATGTATTTCTTTTATAAATGGAAAGGAATCAATATTTAAATATAAATGCTAGGGCCGTGGCCAAATAGTTCAGTTGGTTAGAGTATCATCCCAATATGCCAAGGTTGTGGATTCGATCCCCTGTTAGGGCACATACAAGAATCATCAAATGAATGCATAAATAAGTAGAACAACAAATCACTCCCTCTCGCTCTCTCTCCCTCCCTCTATTCCTCTTTCTCTAAAACCTGTTAAAAAAAGATAAATGAACAATAAGTATTCAATAAATAATAATAATAGTAAATCATTGTAAATGTTAGGATTTCACTGGAAAAAAATGACTCTCTAAATTAAAACAAAAATTTAAGGTTAAAAAAATGTACAGCAAAACAAACAGTTTTGGAATTCTACTAAATTAGTAGCATCTAGGCTTTATTCTTCATTCATATCCTCTCTCTTTCTCTCAAAGTCTATTAAACACCAACCACAATTAAAACATTTTCCAGGGTTTTGTGAAACAAAGATGCAAAGACCTGATAGTTTTAAGAGGTTGTAAACTAAAATGTTCCTTCACCCTGAATTCAGAATAATTGTTTTCTAATTTTTAATGGAGGGAAAACTAGTATTTCAAACTGCATAGGAAGGAAAGCACTGAAAGGACAAGAGGAGACTGCAGTTTTGTAC